>JARJDT010013432.1:0-10361 GCA_030264655.1 Leptusa sp. GC000079
CATTCTTACCGTCTTTGTCTTTCTCTCGACTTCTATGTTTCTCCCTCTCTTTCTCGTGACTTCTTTCGTTGACAGTGTTGCCATTTTCTTTATTATCTCCTTTTTCTTTTTTAACCTGAATGTCGCAACTTAATGAAGCAAAATTTTCCAATTCCAGTCCTTGTTCAGGATCGTATTCCGGTTCTTGTTCTTGTTCTTGTTTGAAGTTTTCCAGTCCATCATCCGGTTCCTTTTTAACCCGACTTAAGTCAATCTCGCGCTCTCTGTCAACGTCGTTATAAAAATTGTAATAATCATCATCGTTGTTCTCACTGGACAGTTTGACAACGCGCGTCTCGCGGGTATCTCGATCATGACTCCCGCTCCGACTCCGGCTTCGATGACTTATGTTCCGCGTCACTTCCACCTCCTCCTTCTCGTCGCTATCCTCCGCGTGGTCACCTTCATTGTCGTCGATTTCCAACCGCTCCTCTTCGCTATCTTTGTCGTCTCCATCATCATCATTGTCGTACCGGTCTGATTCCTCCTCCTCGGCGTCATCCTCACTCTCATTGAGCGATTCCTCCGTCACCAACTGCTTCCATCTGTTGACCAACTCCTTAGCCGTGTTCTTTGGACTGCCACGGATGCCTTTCATTTTCCGCACAGAGTTCACTGTTCGGCCCACTCCAGTCTGCTCCAGGTGCGCGACCGTTATAGGGAGGCGTTGCAATTTTTCCATGCAATAAATCATCTGAAAAACAAAACATCCCAGAAAGTTATGTGGTGCCTTGACCAATTTCTAAAAGTGCGCTTTTAGCTCACCTTGGCTTCATCTCGTCGATCAATGTATTTCTCGAGGTTTTGCTGATAGTGGCTAATCGCTTTGACCACTCTACTGCTATCGTCACCCATTTTAATGTTTCTTAACTGGCGATTAGCGCAATGTACGGATTGTGAAAGAATGTAAACGAAATGCGTTTGATTCAAGTGCTGGAAAACAGCTGCTTTATTGCTTTCGCATAGCACGTACGCGCAACATTTGCGTTTGTCATCATGCTCGGCAACGCTAGCGACGCATTTACGCACTTTTCTTGCTTGGAAAGCTTTCTAACGGCGATTATTGATGATTTTCACGCGAGATTTATTCGGGAAATTGGCAATTTGCGTTTGTTTTGCAGACATTTATGTCCGCGTTGCCCTAACTGTATGTCATCCGGCATGAATACAGACAACGCAACATCGTACGCTGTATATTTGGTTGCCTACCTACAAAACACATATGGAGTGTTTGAAACACTCTTAAATCCAATAAAAACTTAATTAATTAAAAACACTACGTAGAAGTTTCTCAAATATAACAGCAAAATAGTTAAAATTAATTTCTACGTAATTTTAATCAATAAAATTAAGTTATTTTTCATGTTTTAAGTTAATGTAATTTTTGTAAATTAAACGTGGCAACATTGCGGAATTTTACGCGCCAAATTTGAATTAATTAAATAAAATCGAATCGTTTGAGTTTCCGTGGTTACACATTGCTAAAATTTAATTAAACTGTCTTTTCCCATTAATTCAGCCTTCAATCAGACATAAAATTCTACTCAGATTTCCAGCAATTCCCTTATTCTCAGATTAAAGCCTTTAACTTACTTAAATTCGCGATTTCTTGTGAATATCATGAATATTTTTAACAATCAAAAAGTCGTAAATAAAAATTTAAGCGAAATAAAGCGTTGTAGGAAATTTGCCGAGTATGAAAAGCTGTATTTGATTAAACTCATTAACAGGCAAGTAAAACATTGAAAAAACCGTTAAACTTGTTGCTTTCATTTTTTTATACTGAAATTGAAACTAATAATTTTCATTATCATCAGACATCCTGATGTTAAAGATAATAAACTGGGTGAACAAAGTTTAACCCGTAAGCGCAGAGCGTGGGAGGACGTTTTGTTTCGTTTCAATGCGGGCGTCCAAAGTGGCGACCGCACAATGATGCAAATCAAGAATTTGTTCAAGAATTTGAAAAAGAATCCCAAATATAGCGGTTTATTAAAAGTACTTAATTTTAAACACTTTGTTTAACATTTAGCCAATAATGCTTTTGAATTAATTGTCTAAAACAGGAAAACGTTGATGAAAATTTTGATGAGCCTCAAAACGAGACAGTTTTCGTGGAGATCTTCACGACCGCGTCGCCATCACCACCGAGGAACATCCCTAAAGAAAAGATTTACGACTGCATTGAAGAAGTCGGTCGCTTTCCGCCGACTATTCCGCAGCAAGGAAACGGGACGAGCTCAACGTCGACCGATAACGATTTGCCGTCACCAATACCAAATGGGAATGATTTCGACTTGGACGATGTTGACATGGATATGGGCAATCGCGACAATCGCGTCAAGTTTCTTGCATCAACTCCTATGACTCAAACTTCGTCAGTGGCGACGAAAGCCCGAGAAATCCAAGAAAAGTTGATCAAGAATGAAGAAATCAAGAAAATTGAAGAAGAATTGACGGAAGTTCAGCAAGAACTGTTGCAGACCAAGATTGCTATTTCGCAGATGGAGGTCCGAAAACATCATTTAAAGATTAAGTTGTTGGAAAGACAATTGCAAATTGAAAAATATAATTAATTACTTGATTTTGTATTTAAAATATTATGTTATAACGGTTATTTGATTGAATGAGTGCCCATTAGATGGCATCATCGACAAGAACACAAATAAATATGATTTAAAACTTTATTGTTCAATTTTCATTGTGCAATATTATGCGATATTTTGTTAACAAACGTGCTCAAATTGTAAATTGTGTACACACTGATCACCACTGAAGCATTCATGAAGAAATTGCACATCCACCGATGGAGTTCAGCTCGAAGTGTCCGGCCCACCATCCGTGGAATGTGGAAATAATTTGAATATAGTATATTTTTCACGACATTTCTCTATTTTTGTATCAAGAGAACTGAATGGTCGAAGAGGTATCTGACTTCAAAATTACCAAATTCAAATTTATATCAAGTATTTTTTGTTAAATTAGTTGAAAATTAATAAAAACACTTTTTTATCGAGTTAGTACACGTACATTTCAAATGCAAACGCACTTGTTGCAAAGATAACAACAATATCAATACACTGAAAAAATATCATGCAATTAACTTATTACGAATATTGAATAGGTGCAGATACTTACAAGCAGTACCATCCTGGGTGTTACAGGAGTGCCTGCAATTTTGAAAACAACTCCATTGAAGCTAATTTTCATTGCAAACGCCAAAATATTCTCTTTCAGCACTTTATTGCTTCTGTTCATATTGCGATGCATTTTGAACAAAGCATTCGCTATCTCAGTTGACTGCAAATAAAATCCAACACTTAACTTCCTGATTTTCCCCTTTTTCTAAGTATCTTGTTGACAAAAACTATCTACAAACCCTGTCACTTGCTGTGGAAAATGTTATTGAGCAAACTGTAAATATAACAACGAGCATTGATGTGAGGAAAATTGGACAAATTAAATTCGCCAGAGATTGAGTGCTTCGGCCATGTTTAGCAAACGGTAGAACGGCGAGCAGGAAATAGACACCTTCGAGAATCGAACAATAATAACAATGGTACCATAGGTGTAGAATGTTCATCACTCGTATATATTCGTTCATAATGCCATACAGGTAGTGTGTGATTTGTATGAAATGCAAATCGCATAAATCCGCCATCTTTATCCGATTATCAGCCATATCAACAGGAGCCCTCATGCAAATCTGACAGATTTGATGCAATTTCCGTGTTTGCCGTTTATTTATCAGATGAGCTAATCGCTTCATGCGATCATCATAAATAGCCAAAATATAAGTGACCAATAAATAAACTGGGAGCAATATGTTTGCCATGAGGTATTTCTGCATTAAGGCCGGACGTGCTTCAGGATCAAAAACAATCGAACAGACGAACAGCCCCAGAGTAAGAAATCGAGAAACAATGAGACCAAATCCCGAAAGATATTGAATATAATTTTGATGAATCCACCATTTACTTGGATTCATATCGAGCATAGCGTAAGCCAAATCCATCTCGTGCATAATTTCAAACATCAAATCAAAAGTATTAGCGTGATATTTAACGTAAGCGGCGGCAGCCAAAAACAAAGCACAAACCGCAAAATATTCCGCTAGAAAAATAGCATTCACGTTGGATATTTCGGTGATGTAGAAAGGAAAACTGTAAACGCAAATCGCCACGGCGAAAATCATCTTCGCTATGAAGATTGCCAATGCGCGTGTACTGCGATCCCATTCGAGGTGACCTTTGACCGGATTGTATCTGAATGTGTAGTCCATGCACAAATTGCCCATGCACACGAAGGTGTTTATCGATGAAGCCGCTTTAAACATGATACCTGTGAAAGCTCACTTTTGAAATAACGTTAACATTTCATTGTCATACCCTATATACCCTATTAACGATTCAATTTAAATGTAGCTAAATGAGTGCCAGTTATTATAATGTCTAAATAAATTCAATTTGAGTTAAATTGACTATTTTCTTGTATGTAGAATGTTTTTACTAATAAATGATATCGCCGTAAATGCTTACAACAACTAATATAATTCTTTTTCTCGAAGTCACCGACCAATGCCATACGATAGGATCCTGCGGGGATATAGGGTGGAAGATGACCGAAGCCGGCGAATAATTAATGAAACAAAATTTTCCGTAATTCAACATTTGTTCATTTCGTACTTACAGTGTGATCCATTCAAGTAATAATGCTTTGCTATCCCTTGAAAATTGTCGGCGCATAAAAACCACTTCCGAACCAGTGCGTGCATGAAAAAATATAATATTTATTTTAAAAAAATTGATTCAAAACGTTTTTCTATTTGCAACTGCAAATGCAAGAAAGCGACAATTCTAATGTTAGATTTTAATATTTTTGTTTATTTCTAAAGTTCTGTTTAATTAATATTTCTGTTTGTTTTTGTTTATCGTTTAATTAGCAGGATCTAATGTTTTTGTATGTATAGTTTAAGTAATAACAATAAAATTGTTATAGTATACTTAGTTTATTTATAAATATAGATATATCACGTCACTCATCCTAAATCGGGCAATGTTCGAGCGGCCCCAAACTTAGGAATGCTCCAAGGCCCTGTGAGCCTAGCTACGCCCCTGCTTCAAACAAAACTTAAATATGCATAAATCGTTAAAGGTTCTTAGATCATTCAGATATCTCTTTAGTGTTTTTTTATAATTTTCAAATTTAAAATAAATGGGCTGGTTTTTAAATAATCGGGAAATAAATAAGTAAACACGCAATTTTATCAGTTATATTATTACATAATGTTGTGTTGGCCTAGATAGAAGAGATTCCATTATGATTAAACTAATTATGCCGTTACAGAGCAAAAAGCGTTTAAATAGCAAAAAACTATCATAGAGCGCAATCCGAATCTACAATTTTCTAACTTCGACTTTGCCGCAACCAATTTTGCACCAGTTCAAATTTTAAATTAAGTCAATGTTTTTATATGTACATGTTCATCTTCAAAAGATTTAGGATTTAAAAACATAGCTTGCATTGTAGTGAACCCAACTATGACGTACTTGCACTGGTTCCGTGACTTTAGTTTAAGTTTAAGTAAAAGTATATATTTATACAAAGAAATTTAAAAATTGTACAAGAAAAAAGACTAAAGGCCGTTATGTAAAACTTTAAAATAACGTTGACCCATAATACGGTCACTTATTATGAAATGCACTTTTTTAAAGAAAATTTAAAATGCTAAAGTTTCATTATGAAAATGGCCGTTAAATAAAACTTACCTGGAGTTCTTTTTTCTGCGGTGAGAAGTTAGCTACAGGACTCCAGCAACACGGTAGACTATATGAGGCTTGATAGGTAATAATAATAATATATTTATTGGTACACTGTAAAAAAATTGTTGGGTTTATGTTAAAAATTTAATTAGTTAAAAATATTAACATAAAATCGGCAATTATTAGTACATAATTGTAGTATGTTACGAGGCAAATTTGTGTTCTTAATAAATTTAACAAGCATTTATGACAGAACAACAAAAATATTACTATTTCGAACTTTATTCTTGTGTTATCAAATGAAATTCTAACTTTAAACTTATTTTAAATGAAAACGTAAGTGAAAACTGTTGACATAACATTTCTCTTGTTAGTGGACCTCTCTGGACTAACAAAATATGTTATTTTTAACATAATTTTTTTAACCGTGTACAACCTAATGGCCGCTAGATAGGTTCTTGGTTTGTAACTTATAAACGAGTAAAATTACAACAATACAGGGTGTTGGCCAATTGGCGAATCACCTACACGTGGCGTGACCTTTGACAGGGGATTGAATCTGATTGTGCGATTCATCATCAAATTGCCAAAGTAAATTTACATAAGCTGCGCGAAACATATTTAACGATATTTAAAAAACTGTGCTTAGCAAATGTTTAAAATAAAAGAATATTTGTGTAATCATTAAATTTTTCAATTTAACGTCAATTGTTTTTGCGGTATAATTGGGTAATAAATAAACGCACTGAATTTAAATGAAGTTTTCTTAGGCTTTATTACATGCGCTTTAATTTTAATTCCCACGCAACACACATTAATATTGCTTCCGCCCTAGGGCGTAATAGCCATATTCCGGCTTAACTTGTAGCAGGGTAATATAAAAACATTTATTAATATGTCAGTATTACAGTGCAGTACTTTATTGTTTAAAAAATTATCGATACATTGAGATTGTTTTAGTACACGTACATTTCAAAAGCAAACACACTCGTTGCAAAGATGACAATAATATCAATACACTGAAAAAATATCATGCAATTAACTTATGAAGAATATTGAATAGATGCAGATACGTACAAGTAGTACCATCCTGGGTGTCACAGGAATGCCTGCAATTTGGAAAACAACTCCATTGAAGCTAATTTTCATTGCAAACGCCAAAATATTCTCTTTCAGCACTTTATTGCTCCTGTTCATATTGCGATGCATTTTGAACAAAGCATTCGCTATCTCAGTTGACTGCAAATAAAATCCAACACTTAACTTCCTGATTTTCCCCTTTTTCTAAGTATCTTGTTGACAAAAACAATCTACAAACCCTGTCACTTGCTGTGGAAAATGTTATTGAAACAACTGGAAATATAACAATAATCATTGATGTGAGGAAGATTGGACAAATTAAATTCGCCAGCGATTGAGTGCTTCGGCCATGTTTAGCAAACGGCAGAACGACGAGCAGGAAATAGACACCTTCGAGAATCGAACAAAAGTAGGAATGGTACCAGATATGCAGAATGTTCATCACTCGTATATATTCGTTCATAATGCCATACAGGTAGTGTGTGATTTGTATGAAATGCAAATCGCATAAATCCGCCATCTTTATTCGATTATCAGCCATATCAACAGGAGCCCTCATGCAAATCTGACAGATTTGATGCAATTTCCGTGTTTGTCGTTTATTTATCAGATGAGCTAATCGCTTCATGCGATCATCATAAATAGCCCAGATATAAGCGAGCAATCCATAAATCGGAACTAATATGTTTGCCATGAGGTATTTTTGCATTAATGCCGGACGTGCTTCAGGATCAAAAACAACCGAACAGACGAACAGCACCAGGGTAACACATTTAGCCAAACTGAGAGCAAATCCAGCACCAAATTGAGCATAATTTTGATGAATCCACCATTTACGCGGATTCATATCGAGCATAGCGTAAGCTAAATCCATCTCGTGCATAATTTCAAACATCAAGTCGAAAGTATTAGCGTGATATTTAACGTAAGCGGCGGCAGCCAAAAACAAAGCACAAACCGCAAAATATTCCGCTAGAAAAATAGCATTCACGTTGGATATTTCGGTGATGTAGAATGGAAAACTATAAACGCAAATCGCCACGGCGAATATCATCTTCGCTATGAAGATTGTCAATGCGCGTGTACTGCGATCCCATTCGAAGTGACCTTTGACCGGATTGTATCTGAATGTGTGGTCCATGCACAAATTGCCCATGCACACGAAGGTGTTTATCGATGAAGCCGCTTTAAACATGTTGCACTGTTAAAGCTCACTTTTGAAATAACGTTAACGTTTCATGGTCATACCTAATGTACCCTATTATCGATTCAATTTAAATGTAGCTAAAAGAGTGCCAGTTATTATACAGGGTGAGTCATAACTCGTGGTATATTTAGAACAAAAAGTTCCTTTGGAAAAATGTCATATCTTTAATTGCTTTCGAGATATTCAAATGTTAAATTTCATCTCTTCAGCTCATTGATGAATTAAAATTTAACACAGTAGGGTATTATGAAATTATAAAGCTTTATTTATTTTCATAACACCGCACTTATTTTAATTGTAGTAATGCCAAATCAATTGTCAATCAGTTTGTGCAAAATTCCCTACCAACACATCTGACATTTACGTTAATTGATTGTTATGAAAACAAATTACCACTGCAATAATAAAATAAAATTGCATGATTTCAAAACACACATTTATGTGTTAAATTTAACTCCTTCAATAAGCAGAAGACATGAAATTTAACACTTAAATATCTCGAAAGGTATTGAGGATATGACATTTTTTCAAAGGAATTTTTTGTTCTAAATATGACTCCCAATAGCTGGTTTTCGTTCGTACCATGAGTTATGACTCACCCTGTAATGTCGAAATAAATTCAATTTGAGTTAAATTGACTATTTTCTTGTATGTAGAATGTTTTTACTAATAAATGATATCGCTGTAAATGCTTACAACAACTAATATAATTCTTTTTCTCGAAGTCACCGACCAATGCCATATGATAGGATCCTGCGGGGATATAGGGTGGAAGATGACCAAAGACGGCAAATAATTAATGAAATAAAATTTACCGTAACTCAACATTGGGTCATTTCCTTCGAGTTTAGAACATAGGTGGAGAGAACATACGTGTCATTTTGAGTGACTCAGGGTGCCTAGTGAGTCACCGGTCGAAAAGATGGCGCTGCAAATACATGTGTTTTGCCTATGACACACTAGCGCCATCCTTTCGACCGGTTACACACTAGTCACCCAAAATGACACGTATGTTCTCTCCACCTATGTTCTAAACTCAATCGCCATTTCGTACTTACAGTGTGTTCCATTCATGTAATAATGCTTTGCTATCCCATGAAAGTTAGTTGGCAAGTCGACGCATAAAAAGCACCTTCAAATTAAAGTTAAATATGCATAAATTGTTAAAGGTTCTTAGATATTCATTCAGATATCGCTGTAGTGTTTTATTATAATTTTCAAATTTAAAATAAATGGGGTGGTTTCAGGTGCGGCAACTTGTGGGATGGTTGGGTAATCAAGTCCTCCACCAAAAAATATAATTTTTAACTAAAGTAAAAGTATTTTTTTAATTTATAAAAACTTTCAATTTTATTCCACGCTTTAAAGAAAATACAATTTAACAATGCTTCCCTTTCAAACTGAGGGATCATTTTCTGCATTACGGCTACTCAAAACATATATTAGATTTAATTTAAACTTGGCAATATTGCTCATATATAGGTAATTCTGTTATGGCGACGTTCGGTTTGAATCTAATAGCAGATGAATTTATAAATTGAAACTAAATTAGAAGAAATACGTTTGCGCTGACACCGAAAAAATAAATGTTTAAATTCTTAAATTAAGTTGAGCACCCCACCGTTCATTCAGGACCTGCCGCCCCTGGCTGGTTTTTAAATAATCGGGAAATAAATAAGTAAACATGCAATTTTATCAGTTATATTATTACATAATGTTGTGTTGGCCTAGATAGAAGAGATTCCATTATGATTAAACTAATTATGCGGTTATAGAGCAAAAATCGTTTAAATAGCAAAACAACTATCCTAGAGGGCAATACGGCAATTAAGAGCTTTCTCTACCAGCTGATTTCCTCCGATGTAAACAAACCAGCCCCTTACGTCTCCACCGCACTAGATCCCGACGAACTAAATTAAACTAGGTTTATGTCCGCTCACAAGCTGCACATGCATTGGAGCGAAGCGAGTACTTATAAAAAAATATTTACGAACAAATACCTATGTATAATCCAAAGGCCCGCTTCGCTCGCCCTGGATGCTTTATGCATCTGCATTTTTAGTCAAATGGCTCGCTTCGCTCGCCCTGGATGCTTTGCGCATCTGCATTTTTGGTCGAATGGCTCGCTTCGCTCGCCCTTGGTGCTTTGTGCGTCTGCATTTGTAGTTGGATGGCTCGCTTCGCTCGCCTTGGATGCTTTATACGTCTGCATTTCCGATCAAGACGTTATTGGGGTTGCCTATACATACTACGTAACTATCGGCATAAATATC
>JARJDT010013460.1:0-11841 GCA_030264655.1 Leptusa sp. GC000079
AGTGAGAGTAAAACCAACCAACTTAACTCAACTATAGGCAGCTATATATGCGTTTGACTTTCACAAAAAATAATCGAAAATTGAAAACAAATATCGATTTTTTTTCGATATATTGAAAACCAAATATCGATATAGAAATGTCGATATATTTAGCACAAATATCGATATTTTAAAAATATCGATATATTTTTGACATCCCTAGTCGTGAGGTTGTAGTCGTGTGACGCTGCCGTTCAGGCACGTTACGTCAGTAGTGTACGCGGCGCGGTTGTCATGGTTACCGTGACGCTGGATGCTGACCGAGTGAACGCATCGCGCGCGACACCACAAGCGAAGACGCCGTTTGCCGTGGTAGGTCTTGCTCAAGCAGCAGGCTTCAACGATCGCCCAACGATATTGAAATGTGTAACTATGACAACCTTGTGTCGGTACATGTGATATTGTGATTCAACTCACAGCAAAAGAGTCGCACTCGACGCTTAGCAAATCTATGCCAATAACGCATTGTTAAACTGCAATCAAACGTATCTGGCTAATATTAATTGAATGAGTTAGCGTTAATTTGTGTTTGTGCCGTGTTGGTGAAAAATAATGTGTTGCAAGTGCGGGCGAGTGCGTTCACACGAAAAAACCAGACAGCGACAGACGAACACTGTTTATGTAAACCCGAGTGTTAACCTATAAAACAATTGCTGTTCATTTTGGAAAATGGCCCGCGAAAATTTAAATTATTAACCGGTGAGTAACAGCTCATTAAAATAATCCTACAAAATGGTTTAAACAAGTATTCAAGAAAACTTTTAACTATTATTTAACAATGTTATGGTAACATTTATTTAAATTACAATTTATTATTAAATTTAACAAAAGATTTGATATTTACGGTATAACCAACACCAAATCGAAATCGTCTTGTGTGTAATAGGTATGTTTATTAAGTTGCCGAATGTTGATTGGTGCTTGAACCTCAACATTATAATTAAAAGCAAAATGCGAAAAACAAATCGTTTTGCGCCAGTTGAACAGGTTCACGTCCATTTTAAATTAAATGTTACATAAACATATTTGTGTCTTCTTTGTGGCCTTATGCGTTGAATTTGTTATATTTTCTAAAGTTTGCGATAACACGTCGATTAGTTATCACATTCAACCACTTTATTTAGCATTTATCGTCAGCAAAACACCAATATCGCGTTCATGTTCACTGTTTACGTTTACATTAATATGATTTGTTGATAAAAAATACAAGTTTAAATTTAATTACGCAATCGAATGCGTAAATAAGGCATGAATATTGCGAATATAAGCCCCGTAAACGGAGTCAATTGATCCTTTAACTGTCCATTCGGCGACGTGTGCGTTGTCATGACAACGGATGCTTTCGTCGCGCGAAGCTGTTTTCATTCGCCAGTTTGCGCGTTTGGAATGCCAAACTCTTTTTGCCTTCTTGTTGCGTTGCTTTACTAATGCTATGAATTTGCCATTGCAAATATGCGATGCTTTCACTCACTAGGTCACGGAAACATGCCGCCAGGATGTACTCGCTTTTATGAATTACTTTTCTCATCATAATCATCATTTACTCCTTTACTCGCTGCGTAAACATAATAACGCATCTTAGCATTTATCATTAATTTATTAACAAATGATAGAAATCTATTTCTTATGAAGCAAATGTATTAGTAGTGAGTTATTCTAAAATTGGAATTTGCGTTTATCGATTGTCGGCATTGTTTGGTTCTCTCCTTGGTAACGAACTAGTGTACACTTTAAGTGCCAGCACTGGGTTGTTTAGTTTTGATATTTTCTTCATGTTGTTCCAACTGGTTCCAACCATTTGGTCTAACAAAAAACAATTAAGTGTCACTAAATTAATAGTTGATAATGGTGGGTAAATCGGGCATTTTTGAGTGTTGACAGTTAGTTGTCAAAAAGTTTGACAGCTGTCAAATATCAAAATACTCCGATTGACTTGAAACTTGGAATCTGGACTTATTATGGTCGTAAAAGACGATCCTGAAATTTTCACTCCGATCGGATAATAAATAAGGGTAGTTTACTCTTATGCGAAATTCAAAATGGCGGAATTATGTTGACATTAAGTATGTAGGGTTCTTTCGGATACCGAAAACAATGGCGAAAATTTGAATGGAATCGGACCATGAACAAGGGTAGTTTTTATAGAGTAAAACTAGCTAAATAAACGAACGCATCCTCAAAGTCCTCGTGTTCGCCCAAAGAATAATAAAGTGTGCAAGGCAAGAAGGGTTGGCGTTGAATTGTCGTTAGTCGCGCAATCCATAAAAAAAATCGCTGTAATTTTAATGACGCCGTGAGCGTGGCGTGGCGCGAGAGGAGCTTGGTATGTACGCGTCGCCATAGCAACGCAACACGTATCAGGACACTGACACGTGAAGCTTCCACTCGCTCGCAACGAACGCGCCACACTACAAATACTCTTATCATAGAAATACATTTGAATTGCTCGGCGTTCTTCTCGTTGTTTGTTTGTTGGCGTTGATGAATCGATAGATAAAGAACGTAAAACTAAGTTTGCTCCAATTTGTCTCACTTGCAGGAAGCAAAGGTAAGTCGAACGATGTCTCCGGAAAGGGCAGGTTCCCCGCAGGAAGAGATCGGCACGCCGAAGATGTCCGTGCCGGGCAGTCCGGTCGCCGGCACGCCGGCACGCGAAGCCCAATCCGCCTTCTCCTTTCTGCTCGCCGTCGCGCAGAGCCAGACGCGCGTCCAAAACGGCAACAATCGCCCCGACGACGATCTCACCAGTCTCACGTGGTTGCAAGACAAGGACCTCCTCAAAGGTACTTGCCACACACACCAACTCACTTAGAGGAGCATTCATACCATGTGATTTTTGTTTATGATTTTCGTTAATATTTTCGTTTTGATTTTGTCTATGATCAATTTCTTATGTCAAATGTTATGATGAAATACGAAATGATTGTAAAAATCATATAGTGTGAAGCATGCTTCAGTTGCATTAGGGCGCATTTTACTGAGTGCAACTTGCAGGGATGAATCTAGTGAATCCGTCGCCGTCGAACAGCGTGCAAACGTCCCCGATCAAGTGGAACTCGTCGATGCTGAGCGACCAGTCGCCGACGAGCGACTACGTTGACGACTCTTCCGTTTCCGCCGCGGAATCCTCGAGCAGTTCGATGAATTCGCCCATTCCGCAAACGCCCGTCAAGTCGCAGACGCGCTACCGCCACCCGCACACCATCCCCTACGACCCCATGGTGCACGTGACGAACAAACCCCCCTACTCGTTCTCCTGCTTGATATTCATGGCGATTGAGGACTCTGTGCGCAAAGCGTTGCCCGTCAAAGAGATTTATTCGTGGATCATGGACCATTTTCCCTACTTTAAGACGGCGCCAACTGGCTGGAAAAACAGCGTCAGACATAATTTGTCGCTGAATAAATGTTTTCAAAAGGTGGAGAAGGCCCCCGTACGTAGTTTCCCCCCCCCCCCCCCCACTCCCCCTTATTTGATCTAATTGGAAAATGTTGTTTTTTGCCGTTAGAATTTGGGAAAAGGCTCCTTGTGGAAAGTCGATCAGCAATATCGTCCGAATCTGCTGCAGGCGTTGACGCGCTCACCGTTCCATCCATGCTCGACGCTCGACCCGAGCGATTACTACAGTAACAAGGCCAAGGTGGCCGAAAAGACTTACTCGTCGCGGTTGCCCAATCCCGAACTGTTTCCGTATCTCGCGTGCGAGATGAGCAAGCTGGTCAAGACCGAAATGTCCGACACGGAATCGCTGGACGAAGCCGACGCGGCCGCGGTGATGCTCAGCTTACGGAATGGGCCCCGCCATAGGATGAAGCGCATGATCGTCACGAACTCGCCCAGCCAGGATCACACCTACAGTGCGGCCGAAAACGACGAGGCGTTCGAAAGCGACGAGGAAAAACACAAAATGTAAGTTACAAACCATCTTTTATTAGTTGCTTATCTATTATTAGGTTGATTTGTTGATAGTCCACTTTTAAAATGACGCAAAACTTCGGCTATAGAATCATAGAGGGAACAACACTGAAAATCTAAGGGCCATTTGCACCGTTTACATTACGTCGTTCTTATGACTAAGTTGAACTTATTTTGTTCATGTAACACTGTTGACACTGTTGTATTTTGATAAGTACAACTTAAAGTAAAAGGTTTTACTCAATGCAAATGGCCCTTGGCGTAATAAATCAACAATTTTAAATAATGAAAAGTTAATTTCTTTATTATGTCTTTATTTTAAATTGTTTTGTGGTTGTTTGCAGTGTTCCAATCCCGGCGTTATGCGTAAAAATCGACTTTGAAGACGAAGAGGAGCGGCGAATCAAAGAGAGCGCCGAGACACTGCTGCATCTGGCCGGCATCGGTCTGGACACACGGAAACGCACAAGCGAAACGTTTCAGCTTCCCTACGAACACGAACACAAGCGCTTTAGGGTGGGCCGCGACGACGACGACGACGACGAGGACGAGAACGCGATGGTCTACGAGAAGCCGGCGCAGTTTAAGCCGCGCCTCTTGCGCAAAAAGAGCCGCTTTCCTCGCAACAATAATAACCTCATTGCGCCCGATAACGAGTGGGCGAAACAACGCCGCGAACTCGAACTAGATGGCGCTACTAGGTAATGATGGCAACCATTTTGTTTTTAATTAGGGAATGACAGAATTGAATTAATTTACCAGTGACGTAAATAACGTAGATATTTGAAGGATTTTTATACTTCACGTTTAGTGAATTTGTTAGTTATCTAGATTTAAATAATTGTAGGGATTTTATTTGAGTACACGCGTCAATGAGGAGAGTGCTCTAAACTAATTAATTGCGTATATTTAAATTTGAACATATATTTTATCAATTGTTTTTATTGCTATCTAATTAATTAATTTGCTATTGCTAGCAATGTTAGGAATGTTTTCTCTTCTTTAGACAAGAAAGAAGTTACCAAAAATATTTGGGTTAATTTATTAACGTTGCAAACAACTAATTTATTTAATATTTAATCAATTCTATATAGAAGGTGCTCTTATACATATTTGCAAGTGCAACACTCGGTTTACTTCTTAGTCATTGAAGCAATAAACGCACGTTATCATTCGATTTTCTATTCTATTAGTGGAGAATTAGCGAATTAAGATATCATTAAGAGTGCAAGAATGAAATGAAATGAACACTTCGATAAGCTATATTTTTTCTATCATCCGTGATATTTGCTCTTCCTATACACATAACATAACATATTATAAACAAATGTATAATCTGTAAATTAAATGTAAATTAACTAAAGAGTTTAAAAATATTATAAAGCGGACTTTACACTATGTGATTTTTGTTTGAGTTTACTAGCGATTTTATCATTAATAAAATCATGAGGAAAGTCACATAGTGTGAAGTGTACTTTAGAAGCAGAGGAATAACACAATCATTTAGTGCTTTAGATGCACACAACTAACATTTGCGTCTTCCTTCCCTTCAATTATGTTTGATTGTTTGAGTTTCAGTGTTTCGTGTATTAGCTAGCATCAAAAAGAAAGAAATTCTAAACTTAATAAGCAATATATCTCAACCACTAAACGCGCCGACTTGACTTGAACTTGTTGTAAATGTTTTCTTAATATTCTAAAAAATCAATACATAATTCCCGCACATGTATACTCGTAACTTAAATATTTGTTAACAAAAACTAAGGTGAAAATTTTATCAAAGTAATTAGGATTGTTGAATTTCTATTTGTGCCAAAACAATTCATTTCACTCTAAGCTTTTTCGATTTTGTGAGGAAAAGTTTTAGCTGTCTTCCAGTTTTTATAAAAACGTATCTTAATTCATTATCATCAGATTATCAATAGTCGGAGTTTTCGAAATTAAAGCACACAAAATATAAGATTTGTTATTAATTAATACATATAGCATGTTAATTAAACTAAATGATGATAAACTAAAAAATGCATAAACTAAATTGTATTATGTGTAATTTGAAGATGAAATATCAAAGCTGTAGCAATAAATAAATATTATTAAAATTAAATAAATAACTATTCAAATAATGGTCACTTAATGCCTGCAGACTATTCAGGTTCGCTTATTCGTCGCCTCATCTTACATTTTCTGATAGTGTAAAGCTACCATTAGGGTGTTGTGCGCTTAAAATGTGTCTTATGGTAAGTGAATGCTCAAAGAAACTTGAGCGTCGCGTATTGATCGCCTCATCTTAAAAGTTGTGTTAGTGTAAAGGCACCATTAGCGTGTCGTGCACCGGCCGGTTTATTGGCGCTTGCGCACCGTGCGACCTAAGCGCGTCTGTTGTGCGCCGAGTCGGCTTCGGCTGAGTAACTAGTAGTAGTAGTGCGTTCGCTGAGTTCATCGTCGATTGTGCTTCCGCGGACAACAAACAACAGCAATACCGAAATAGTCGGTAGTTGGCAAAGACAACAAAACAACGAATAGACATAAATAAATAGTATCGAGTGCATTTGTTTAGACTTTGGTGCGTGTACGACACTCGATAAACAAACGGCAAGATTGTGTGCGCACGTTTTGATTGTCTCAACTTTCCTCTTCACCGTGGGTGTAAATAAAACCAACAGCAACAAAAAAAAAACGAAGAAGCGATAGCAGTGGAACGTGCAGATGACTTAAGGTAGGCAATAGATTTAATTTAAACACTTCTTGCATAAGTCGTTCGATTGTGAATGTGAATAAAAAGCGATAAACAAAGCGTCTGCGTGATGCTAAAGGGGGTCGGACGATATTTTATTTCTTTGTGAGGAGGAATCACCTGTAAGGCATGCTCGAGCAATAAAAATAAAAATACGCCGAGAAAACAAGTCGGGAGAGATGCGCAAGAAGCGTTCGTTGCGCTTTGCTCTTCGCCTTTACCTTCGGCTTGCGAGTTCACGAGATTCAGAACTTTACGTTTCGTTACATTACGCAAACTGCTGCTTGACCTTAACAATTTGTGTGCGTTTCTTGTTAACGCGTCTTTTTAAATTTGTCATCGCGACTTTGTTTAAACTATAAACAACCTTTTTTTGCACAAACAATAAATTAGGAAATTTTTCTGCTCGTGGAATGGTGCTTTTTCTAGGCCTCTGATTGGTAGATTTTACACAACGCGATTTCGATTTGGTTTTGGTTATACAGTTCATACACGATTATTTTAATGAGCGGTTGCTGAGCCGGTTACTCACCGGTTAAAAATTTAAATATTCGCGTGAAATTTACAGTACTGTCATTTCCCTAGTTCTTAAATAAACTTTAGAGCCAGAAAGATGTAAACCTTGAATCTTGAATATGCGGTAGCTATTTGAATAAATCCGGCATTTTACGATTGCGCCTGTTTCACTTTAATCTTTTTTGCCACAATTATCATACAACTAAACAGCACAACAAGCAAAAACATTATTGGAATTGGAAAAAGAATGAAATGCGCAGACAGAAAACAAGAAACACGCGCGCGCTACCGAAGAGAATCACATTGGCATTGCTATCGCATCGCAGCACAACGCATTTGATACGCTCGTCTCGTTTTCACTCTTGTTTGCACTGATTGCGAGCGCATTTCTCATGAGAAAATCAAATACGCACACATCATTCTTCCTAATGCGTTAAATCCGAGTACGAGTTGAATGATTGAATCAATTGGTTAACAAATTCGGCGTCTTCAAGTTTGAAACTCATCAAATGTTTCTAGTGTTCACGTCACTTGAGTCTCAAGCACTCTCGTCCCACAATCACTTCACTAATCAGCGCATCCCATCAACTAATATAACTGCATGTACACTCGATAATTCACAACGCACTTGCGTTTAATAACTCTTCTGAATATGCGTGCGAGCGATGAATGATTTGCTTGAAGTCGTACTCGAAGCAATCAAAAAGGGTCAACAAGTTGGGGACTGCTGTCATGCTAGGACTTACGAGTCGCGTTCCCAAACGCTGGGCAACAGGTGAACAATGGGTAAAGATTACACTCATACCACACGTTACCCTGCGTTTAGAAACGAAACAGTGTTATTGTTGAGTAACCCTTAGTCATTTTACCATGTTTAGGAACGCAGCCCTTAAATTTTCGCGTCATAGCAATAGCCAATCAGACAAGTGGATGTCAAATGTTGTTCGTTGATTAACTTTCGTGTGTGAAACGCAACAAAGTATTAAATATTAATAAAATTAGTTTATTTAACGGCAACGGCGTTGCAAATTAGAAACGTGCCACGCATATCAACGAATTATTTAGGAAATGCATTTGCTAATGCACAATTAGCATTCATCTCGCTTAGATATTCAATTACAAGATGGCCGCAAGTGCCGCATAAGTAGCCTAATCAAAATATTTAATTATTTGCATCATCTGCTTTTCTTTCTTTGTATGTGCTCGGATGTGATGGTGATGTGGATGTGAGTGCGCGTTGTTTGTTAGCAGTTGCCATAAATGGTAAGGCGCTAAAGCTAAGCAAAGGTAAGAACATGTGAACGTTGAATATGACGCAGTCGATATACGTGTAATAGTTGTTAATAACATATCCATCTGGTCGTTAATTCTTATTGACCGTATTTGGCAATCGTAGACATCGCAGCAGTGCGTCCGTTAATGGTCGCACTCTGCAATTACACACTTTGGGAACGCTAGAGAGCACGTGCTTGAGACGCCTACACGCCATCAACTTCTCTTTGCATATATTAACTATTGTCTATAATTAACTATCGAATTGTTGTGAATGTTCACTTTGAACTGATTTGTTTATAACTTTAACCCAACTCCTTATTCGGAACTATTCGGTTTGACGATGTTGAAATTTCACTCATAATAGCGTTGTTTGTTGTAAATTTACAAATTTCACCGACTTGTCGACCTGTCGCTTGCCGTGCCCACATCAGCTTAGAAAATGTTTGAATTCTTCGGCCACGATTAAATTTAGATTCAACTCTTCGCGTCGCATGCGTGCGTTGTTTGCTGTTGCTATTTACGCACTTTCGTGTATAGGCAAGAAGCAATGCGTGGACCAGTGGCGTACGCAAGGGGGGGTTCCCCCCTTGCCAAGCAGCCGAGACGGTTTTAGTTGTATTATTTTATTTTCTTTGTTTACATTTTGTTTTGGAATAGGTATTTTTAGTTTTTATTATGATGGACCCCCCCCTTATTGAAATCCTGCGTACGTCACTGGCGTGGACACAGAAACAACGTTCTCAGCGAGCCGCTGACGAGCGACAGGTTCAACCTAATTAACCATCTCAACTTACCAACTCACGGAAATAACTTAGGTGCCCAACACAACAACAATATTTTCGTCCAAAGATTATACGCACCTGCTTTCCGCCATTTGCATTACAATAGATTGGTTCGTTTATTCCGCTGGATGTAAGTTTTATGTATTTATATATCAAATAAATGACCAAAGAGCTTGAAACACTAGAGAAATCGTCAGCTTCGTTTGCACGTCCATATGTTTTAAATTTATAATTTTGTTTGCAAAAATACAGATATTTATATTTCACCAGAATGTCACCAGAATTTCCGAAAATAAACAAACAAATCAATTATCTAGGTATACAACATCTTTGGAATGCACGACACCGTAAGCGTCAATTTGAGAAAAGTGTGCACAGAACCGAATAACCGAACGCGCCTATTATGTTCAAGCCGCCTTTGTTTTGTTTGTCGTGTGTATTGTTGTTTGCATACAGTTGCGTTAGGGGCAGATTTAAAATGGCGGCCACGAAAAAGAATTAAAAACGCATATTCGATTTAGGTAGCAAAAGATAATAGATTATATCGGGACAGGTAGAAATATTGTGTTAAACACCGTTAAATACTTAAGCACCTTGGCATTGATGCATTTTATCTTCGTTTCGGCTATTTATTTCCAATTCTAAACAGCATAAGCTGGCAGGCACCAAATCATGTTTCGGGCAGACTCAAACGACTCTGACGTGTTGTTCCTGCTATTATTTTCGGCATAAAAAGAAACAAGAGCAGGCGTTGAGGCTGAAAATTGCACATTTGCAACATTTACAGGTAGAAAGCATCCAACTATTTAGATTTAACCGTTTAACATAAGAAATCGTCAATAAAACATAAACATTCATAAGTTAAGTGTGGGAATTGCATGTTTATCATTTGATATTTTACTTTATTACAGCAATAATATTTATTACGAATGTTATTAGCTTTAATTTTCATAAGTTATGTAGTTTTGGCTCACGTCGAGAGGACGATGAGAAAGCGTGTGATATTAAAATGTCGCCAAACCAAATATATAATTTGAGAAAAGTGTTGTTTATTATAGTATAGTCAAGTTGAAGCGGTATTTGTAGTATATTTGTATATTTGGTTGCATACGGTCTTTTTGATCATAGCAACCACGAATTGTATGTCACTAAATATTGATGACGTATATGCAGCTTCAAGATGACTTTAGTATATGTGCATTGCTGTTCCTAATAGAGAAGCTTTAAAATTGTGCAGCCGTAATGAAGTCATAAAACAAAATTGCGTCGAGTGCGCATTCTTAATAAGTTGAAGAAGGGAAATTGCGTACGCGAATGCATGAATGCTGAATTAGTGAACATTAAGAGACAAGAAAATTATACGCCTTCGAGCTCGTTGATTTGCGCACATACATGCACATCATAATTGTAATTTCACACACAATAAAGTAAATTTTAAATATTTGCAATCAACATTAAAAGTCGCCGAGAGTTAATGAAGTTATTAAAAACGACGTCAATTTTTGGCACTCGCAAAGTTTCAAGTAAAATAAATAGTTGCGCGAAATGAAAAATGGCTTTGAAATTAAATATTTGCACAATATGTCAACACGTGTCGTTTATTTCGACTATTTCATACTTGTCGGCACGCACACAATGCAAATAATTGCGAAATTTTGCCCTTTTCGCCTGCATTCTTCGCCTATTATTCGGTTAACATCTTTAGGGAGTTTTATTTTACTGCAAATGTCCAACTAGTATGGAATTCTGGGAAGTTTCCCACTGAGTTTACATCATGTTCTTAGTTCTTTTTTCTTTTCAAAAAAAATCTTGGCGACAGTTGACATTTTCATCGCTTTGCAAACACAAGTGAACAAACAGCGCGTTTTTCACAAAAATCAACCATTTCATTTATTCATCTTCGAAATAAATAATGATAACAATAAACAATCGACAATGTGTCGCTTGTTTGCGATATTTTTGCACGAAAAATACGTGTATTGATTTACGTGTTGAAATGCGAGAGGTTAGATTAAAAGCCACAATGCAGATAATTAATCATTACAACTAAAAAGCAAAAACAAAAGCGCCTTAGTGATTCATAATTTCCCATCGGAAAAAAAGACTTACATTGAATTTGCGTGATAAATAGCGTTTAATTTCGTTCCACCGATGCAGGATGCGACGTATAATCCATAACTCTATGCCTTATAACACAGGACGAGAGTTGCATTACATGTTTCACTCGGAATTTGCATACGGGCCGCATTAATCAACAAGTTGCTCGTGGACTGTGGGGTTAATTTAAATGATCAATGGAACGCGCAATAAATATTAACAATTCACGAATAAATATTGCTTCGTGCATTCGACATGATGGGCGATTAATCGAACCGCGGATGGCGAATTTTAATTAATTCAATAAAATACGACTCGTTTTCTTGTTCTTGCTCACAATTTATTAGCTTCGATCACCACGATTACTAAACCTCATTTAAAAACTATAGAGACCGATTTAAATTTTCGCGCCATAGAATTAGCCAATCAAACAGGCGGATTTCAAATGTCAACCAATCAAATGTCTAGAAAATCTAGGGACA
>JARJDT010013469.1:0-52261 GCA_030264655.1 Leptusa sp. GC000079
ACCGTGTTCCCAAAATTAGCGTCACATACATACATACACACGCACACACGGACATTTTGTAAAACCCAGTGGATTCAGTGGACCATAATTAGTGGGAATCCGTCAAAATCTCGATATCGAAAATCTGCTCGATTACATACCTTTCTTCTCTATGATCAGAAAGTAAAAAACATATGAAAAATTTAAAATATAAATAACTCAAAAACTAGGAAGTTTTTGAAAAACATATAGAAGAACCTTCTTATCAAGAAATAATTTCTGAACAAATTATACCCTTTTCATTTTTTTCTAAAATGCATATTTCATGTAGAAAATTCGAATTTTCGTTTACTAGAGTTCACGCAGCAACTGCTGCAACAAAACCTGCACAACGCGTTGGTTCTAAGAAAGATCAGAAAGTTTTGCGTAGCCCCTACACGTCTAGTTTTATTCATTGAGTTTGTTTTAATTCACTTACTTTTAAAGAGAGAAATATGGCAACAAACTTGCAAAACAACAATTTGAACAATGCATAAAACAATTGCCAATAATATATGTTCGCAGTAACTAAATTATATAATTTATTTGTAGTTAACAATAAATTATCACCGCAGCTGACAAATAATTACTCAAGTCTTGCGTCTTTTCACTTCGTTCAGTTTTATTGTGCACGTAATTGTTATAAATATAGTACGAGAGTGTGAAAGGAAAATTGTTATAGAAACAACAAAAATTCTGTTGTGATCTTGATTGTTTAATGATTTCTAGTTTGAAGTTATCGCATAAACTGCAAAATATCTATTCAAATGCTCGGCATCGTCGCTCTTAATTAATTAAATAATAGCCGTCGTTACAGTAGGTACGGATTGATGTGTGCCGGCGAATAGCAGACTCAAACATGGTTTATTGCTCAAGTTATTAGCTGGCGAATGATTGAAATACGTTCTTTGTCGAGAAGTAAACTAAAACTACCGTATACGCAGCAGAGGTTTTGAATAATTCGCAAATTATAGTTATTAGAGACTGAAGTACACAAAGTCATCGAAAATTACAAGGCAAACGCTATTTTTGCCGTCAATTTTGTGCAGTTTAAATAGAATATTGTGCGCGCCGCGCCAATGCCATAGATAGTTTATTAACATTTAAATTGCTGCTCCCCGAGCTTTTATCACTGTTGTCTTTTGTCACTTGCACTTGAGTGACTTGGGTTTATGCGATAGTTACAGCGCAACATCCTGTATTGCAATATAAAGATTAAAAAAGTTCAAACGCAAACGTATTTCCTCGGACTGCTTACTGCGTTTATGCAGCACGTAAATACTAAATATGCAAAACGTTTAACCGAGTTTTAAATGCCAAATCCGATGGCAATGCGAATCAAATTGCGCGTTCCTCGGTAGGTGCCTTGATGTCCATACATAGATATCTCGTGTCGCTATTTGTCGCACTTTGTGCCTGCGTGTCTGCGCTGTTTTTGTTTGTTGTGTTTATATGCTCATTGCGTCGTAATGCAGCATTAATTTCGATTAATTTGCATTCTTCGACACTTTGACATTTCGCAGTTCGCGTCCGTTGCGGATTGTGCCTTTATTGTAGAAAAATACTCAATGCGAACTAATAAAATATTGAAATTAATGAAACGCAAATAATAAATGAAATCATATATCGCCAATCGGCAGTAACATGCAACAGCAGACAAAATGCCGTAAAAATCGGCAAGCTAAATGGCAAACCTATATCGATTCAGCGCAGGCCAATTCGCTAATGCAATTGGTGCACGGTACTGTTCTTAATTAAATTAGATTAATGCAATGAATAAGAATTCAGAAGGCGACAAATGACCGACTGTCTCACAATCATATTATGTCACTGCGTCTTAAGAAAATGTCAGGAGGCATTTGCATTTACATTAATACAGGATACAGGTTATTGATTGGATTGGCTGTAAAAATTTAAATCGATTTTATATTTGCATTGCCTGGCTTATTACTCATTACGCCAATAGATTTATTTTAATGAATTCCTCTCAATGCAAACAAATAAATTGGTATGACAGCCCATTAGGTGATCAATTAAACATACCATATTACCAAACAATGAAAGCTTAGGATAATGATAATCGAGCAGGTGCTTTTACTTTGTACTTTGCTTTGAATTAATTAAAGCACATGCTTTGATTTCGTGCAGGTTAGTTTCGTAATTATGCAATATCTCTTTACAAATGAATGGATTAACAACAACAGGTGGAATTGGCATGAACACAATTTAAATTGAAAACTACTTGGGTTTTCAATATAAATTTGGTAACGCCTAAACAGTTTCGTTTAATTTAATTTCATCCATTGGATCCTTCTCGCATTAAAATACCGTTGATCATTTCGATCAAATTCTCCTTTAATAAATTAAAATTGCTAATATTTTATTTATTAGATGCAAAACTATTCGGTTTCGATTTAAATATTATTACAAACCATCTGTCGTATTTGGAGCAGCGATTTCTTACGTTGTCAACAAGATAGAATGAAGAGTTTGTTATTAATAAAATATTAAATCAACGCAAGTATCGTTTTGTTTACTTAAATTGGGCTTGGGTGATTGTGTCATTTCAAAAATTTCTTTCCTATATGTGAATTGCAATTTCCTACACTTGCAACTTGCTTTTTTCAAGAATGTGATTTTATATTCTTGAACATTGGTCATGCACGAACAAATATACAAGATGCAAGGACAATGATAACTCGTCTTCATGTTTCTCATCGTTCCTCGTTGGTTGTTGGAGTGTTTAGCTTTTCGTATTCGCCTTCTTCACAGAGAGTCAACGTCAACCCGTTGCCGTTGCGCCTTTCTTTCTCTCCTCTCTATGCATAAAGCTGTGGCAATGTCGCTGCAGCGCGAGATGTAGAAAATAAATAATATGGAAGGAAAATGTATCGCATTATAAATATAAATATATCGCGTACGGAGCGAACTTAATGCGTTCGAATAAAACAGCGGGCGATCTGACAGGACGAGCAAGACGACGACACGAACACCGAAAAAAAGACGTACTACATGCAATGAAATAAAGCAATAACAACATAAATCCGCACGCCAATGATAATGCCGACATCGAGTGAAACAAACAGGAATATAGGAATGCATGAGTATGCATGCTCATGCTTCAAGCCATGCGAAGGAACAAGGAGAAATCTATTCGCTCTGATTTCTAATTAGGCAATTAAGGGAAGAAAAATGCTCATCAAATTTCGACTTGTACTCAATTACAATAATCCCAGACCCAGAGCAATCAATGCAGCTTCCTTTCAATTGATGATAGCTTGAGTTTCTCTCTCCTTGTTTTAATGCTTAGTTAAGTTTTACTCGTATACAAACGCTCATCCCCATCGGCGACGTTTTGAAATATTTACCAATACAAACACTAACCGGTAAATTGGTTAACTTGTTAGTAATTTGTTACATTTTTTGTTGGTTCTTGTAAGTATCGAAGCGATTAACACGAAATGTTATACGATTGCAGAGAAGTCAAACGTAGCACACATTTAACAAATAGTTTTTCAACCATTTTTCAAGTGGGTAATTAATTTTATCCTTTGCGGTTTCGTCTCATTAATACAGTTAGTGGTTATTAGAAGTTTGTCGCTATTAATATTAACAATTATAATCGAATATGGATTGGTCAAGAACAGAACTTGAGCAATATAAAGAAATAAGTTTTTAATGCTATGAAGTACACTGCGGTGAACAGCGGGAGGGTTTGTTCGTTTGTTCAGTTCATGTTCGAATGGTTCGAGTAGCAAGGCAATTCGAACCATTCAAGCCTCATTTAGAAACGATAAAGACACCGATTACGCGTTGTAATTACAAACATACAAAATGTTAATCAGACAATAATCGAATAATCACTTGTAATTTTTCCAACAGAATTATTCTATCGCTTCAAGTTATAGGTAGGTATGTGATAGTATTAAAGAGTGCAACAGAATAACAGATGAAAACGAACTAATGAATTTTCAATTGAAATCGTTTCAATTGCATTGTGCTCTTGTGCTCCAGATAGAAAATACAATCCGATTGCGGTGTGGTATTGAATTGACGCATTAAAAAGCGCATTTGCCACAATGAAAAGGCTTTTATTGTGATTGTGTTGGCTAGCGAACGATACAGTAAACTCGCATTAACGATATCTAATCCTTCCTAATTGCGGATCTCGAAGAGCCAACAACTAACTGTAGGTGCACCGCAACGCGCACGGCGCAACGCAACTCGTCTTCTAGATAGCCGGGAAAGCTTAAGTAAGAGCTGCTCGCTAGCATGCCGTGTAAGAGACACGTAGCTTGAATTGATCACGAGGAGCAGCTGAAGGAGACGGAGCCGTTGGCTGATTACTCGCGGCCGCGCGGCCCGCATGTGGGAGTCGCATACCAAAGAATCCGTTCACTCGTCGTCGCACATTACCTCTATTTACCTCTTTACTTGATGCATATGTAACTACAAATGCGGCAACGGCTTAACGGCTACCACGCGACGGATTTAGGCGTCGCCACTACTCGTTGACGAACTACAAGTTAGCCAACCGCGACCGGGACGCGGGCGGCGGGACCGGAGATTAACGGATTAGCCGCGGCCGCGGATTTTCGCGCAACAATTTCCCACTTAATCATCGCAACTCGACAGCGAGGAATCGAGCGAGACCTCCTTTGCCTGTTCCATTAAGTACGTATGTACGTAGGCATAATTCGTCGACGGATTGCGAAATGACTTCCTTAATTAATGAATATTTGAGGAAATTTAAACACGTGCAAATTGAAAACTTGCATCGCGAGCAAATGGCATTGTCGGTTTTCGAAATGTTGCGTTACCATAAACGGCGTTTCGTTTTAGCTCGTTTTTTCCGGCGCTGATGACCGTTTTGCCTGATGATGGTCCCTATTCCTTCCTGCTGAAGTGCGCCTCTCGTGCATTGCGAATCGAATGCCGAATGCGTTATGCAAATGAAGCACGTCGCTAAGCGCTTTCGAACAAAACAGATAACAGCATAATGCTGCTAAACAATGAACATTCATAGATGGTAACTACTAAACAACTACATACGAACTAAACGAACTTAAACAGTGGCCGCTGCGCTGCGGCCGTTTGTGTTCGCTTCGGCTTCGGATGATGGAAATAATACACCTAGACCGGGAAATGTGAGCAACTGGCTCAATCTCAAACTCTGTAACAGTTTGTATACGTTGGGTTAATCGTTAATGCAGTGTAGCAGGTATGCATCTTTGCATGAAACAGAAAACGCAAAGAGACAAAAGAAAGGCATCCATGTTTTAATGACGCTCTAATCATGTTTGTAATTGTCCACGCCTATTTTACCGCCACATTACGCTCCTGCTTCGTGCGCTGCTTACTGCTTGCTGCTTTGCCTTGTGTTTACCATCAAATTATACCCATGTGTATGGTAGGTACTCGCATTAGATATAGATATAGACTTGGCTAGAGAGGCTACGAGAAGCTGGGATTTATCTCTCGCAGCACACAAGCGCCGAACTAAATAATTACGATTTTTCATCGATATCGATGATGCGCGTTTCGCACTGTTCGATCGTTGCTTGACGGTAATCTTATCGCGAACCGATTTTTCCGATGCAACATTACTAGTTTCGTTGATGAAAGTGCGCACTCCTCACTTATCTCGCGTAGTTAACTTATCTTTATATACATAAACATCGATATCGCTTTTTGCGCGAACCGACGAAACTATACGAATTCGCGCAAAGCTTTTCCTTACTTTTGCATCGGATGGTTGCCTGTTGCTTGCTGACTATGACTATGGGCATGGACTAAGAGGAAAAGGCGAACGTTTCTTGTAATAGCATGTAAGCGTTGTAACATTGGATCGACGTTATGCATAAGTTATACCTTTATAACGTTGATTAGTCGCGCTTCATCGGTTTCCGTTTTAATGGAAGCGTCTTCGGCCCCGTTCCGATGGGCACGAAAGACACGAAGGGAAGATGGAAAAGTGGAAAGCAGCGGACGGGTCCGTTTCAAATCCACGGATGCATGGATGCGAAAATGCCGCCGTTCGCCTGAAAGAACGGCAATAGCAACAAGCAGCAGGCATCATTGGAGACGAAGACGAAGATGAAGAAGGATGTTGCTCGATACGGTGCGGACGGCATGGCGTGTTCGGTTGGTGGTTTCATCTTATCGGCAGTTATCGCTTAGTTATCTACACGACTCACGATTTACATCGAACGGCAGTTTAATATAAGTTGCGCGAGATAAAAGCGGAATATTGATTAATTAATAACAGGATGTTTGGATGCTTCGCATATTTAACTGCATGCCATTTGCAGTCCTAGCATACCTGCAGGTAAATTTTTCAAGAAAATATTTCTTATCAGATAAATTACAAATATCTGCATATTGAACGCGTACGTTTGTTGTTACATGCATAGTAGTTGTTTAGTTGTCGGTGTAGTAGGACGCGATGGAATTTGGAAAACTTCACGCGCGGATCATGATTGATTGATAAGTTCACGAGTCGACTTTGAACAAGCTAAGTGGTTGTTTATCTATTGTGAATTGTGGCATATTGCCCGGTATTGACGTCGAGCGCGATTATTCGTGATCAATTTCGAATCGATCTTCGACAGCGTCACAAGCTGCGAACACACACGCCGCATCAACCGACAAGACCTTTCTATTAATCAAACCTTCATGACTTCATGACTGCTCGTCGTTGTGCGCTTGTATTGCCTTTGAAATGCTGTTCACTATCGTTTTCTATCTTTTTATGCAATTTCTTTTCCGAATTGACCCTTTCTATTATACTGCCATCAAATATTCAAATCTATCAAAGAACTTTTTACAGACATGAACGTTTTACTCGAAACGGAATTGTGGAAGCATGTTATTTATTTTTGCGTTGTCTGCATGACTCTTGGACTTATTCATCGATGACTCAACAAAAGTACAAGAACTAAAAGACTCAAAGTTGAAAAAGCAACACTTGGAGCTAATCGAAATCGAAAAACGCGAAACAAATAGAAGAAGAGGAGAAGCGCCTAGGTCTAGATGATGAGGTGGTTTTGTATTACTCGACGCATTTTACATTCGCTTTTCTCGATGTCTTTTTCAGATATTGAGACTCTTCGTGAAGTGTCTCGAATGTCTGTCGATTCCTATTCGATTTAGTCGAGCGGACTCGATCAGCCTGTGGATTAGACCAAGGAAGCACGATACATTGAAAACGATGATTCGTGTTACGCACAGATGATTTCGATTCCGTTCGTTTTTTCCTGTTTTACTTCTTTTCTATAACGTGTAATATACATATAAATACGTTTGCCGGGTAAATTAAAACTCCAGTAAACTTGAGATAGCCAGTCAATGCATGAATATCTTATTAGATTGAATAACTTAAGCAAAGCCTAAGCCATAGCCCAGCCAACCACTTAACTTACTTAGGTACTTGAATATCAAATAGCCAAAGCCACGGTAATATGCTGCGATATCATGCACATCATGTGAGAGCATTGACGATTGACGTTGGATTCTGTGGAAGATCTGTGATCTGCACGAGTGTATTGAAGAATTAATGAATTAATTGATTTTATAATTTTCCAATCAAAGTCGAAAAGCTTCATTGCCTCTGCTATAAACTCCTAAATGCATCGAATCTTATTTTTAGTCGAATTTAATCTGTCATTTTAAATATAAATAAACCTATAAAATTTTTAATTATAAACTTTGTGGCCAGTTTATAAGGATTAACTTATTTATGACTTTTAAAAGGGATTTCTTACTTTTATGGACGTCAATATATCTCTAATAGATATGTTAAATTTCTTTTTTTATATTCAACAAGTCTATAAAATTGACTTTTCAAATTTCAATCTTTCATTTACGCAATACATACGCACATTGCATTGTGAGCCAAGTTTTATTTTTCATTTCAACCGCTACAATTCCATATTTGACATTAATTTCACAATTTCCTATTTCCCATTTAATTTATAAATTTTAATTGCCATTACTTATTTATACCTACGTATGGATATGCATATACCGAGGTAAATCGTAGCTTATTTCTTATTCGCCTATTATTTGAATCGATAAAAGCGATTTCAATAAAAAGCTTTTAAAAGCCAAAGCGTATCGAATCGAAAACGAAACGACGACAATATTATCGTTTGAACGCATTCCACATTAGAATTTTCGCTCGAAAAACTTCATCCTATAACAATCCCATAGTTGCGTTGTGTTGCTGTATATAAACACCCAAGATACAATATAACATTGATAGAACACATATGCAAGGCATGACAAACTCACAAGCGCAATGTCTCTTGACTCTTGCGATACGATTTAAGACGGTTTCTTGATTCTTATATCGCTAAGTTCTTTCTGTTGTTGTTGTTGTCGTCGTTGCTGTTTGCTGTTGCACTCAGGTTATTGTTAAACCATACCCGTATATGCATGTGCTCTTACATTTTGTTGCACTAGAAAGAAAATCCTGGCAAACTAGAAGAATGTGTCTTTGTGTACGTGCACTATTTGCATTAGTTTATAGCCATAAGAGATTTCGATTCATAGATATGTAAATGCGGAGGCGGCGCGCGCGCACACATTTCAACTATTCAAACTCAAACCAATTCCAATCCGTTTCCAATTCCAATTTCTGCTATTCTGCTCGCCACTGATCACACTGAACACAATGTTACCAGCAATACCCGAAAACCGCATCAAGATCCAAACCAAGCTCCAAACAATTCACTTCACATTTACTAATGTTTTGCTAATGCCATTCAACGGGTTCAAAGAAATGTGTGCATTTGCACTTGTAACATTACATCGTATATGTTAGTTGTCGGTTGATATGTCATATGGCTTTTACTAGGTATAATGGTATAATATATTGCGAAATCTCTCCGCATGCAAGAATCATACTTGCTATGCCATTTAATAAAGTCGACGAAATTGGAATTTACGCCGGTGCAAAAAACAATGCAGAGCCAACGGAAAGGTTAATCTGTGTCGAAACATTTAAAAGTTGGCTTATTTGGGGATGTCCATCAATATTGAAATTTAGAAACAAAACGCCGCACTCTGTGACAAGTGGTAACGCCTATTCCTTTTGATTTCCAGTGCGCTTCGTTTCGTTTCATTAATATCCAATAATATTAATAGTTGTGACATGCAGAAATAAAATAAATTTGCACACAATCGTTGAACAATCAATTGATGTCATCAAATTTACTATACATAGATATGCTACATGATATATCTACCTATGTTCCTAGACACAATTTGTAAAAATAACATCGAAGCGAAAATGATGTTGCAATCTTAAAATCTTAAAAATTTACATTGAGCGAATCTTAGCAACAGCTCGGCATATGAGAGAAAGAAATACAAGTACCAAGATGAAGAATGTTCAGAGTTTTATTATCCTTACATACTGGAAGCAGTAAAATCAAATAAATAGGGTATGACGGTATTGAAATCAGCTCGTAATAAGTGTGTGCGACTGCAAACTGCGAGTTACCGCAACTCAATGCAACGCAACGCGAGAACTTTGAGAAGTGCGCGCGGACGCGGACGCCAGACGACAGTGTCACCGATTAGTAAATTATAAGGCAATAAAATGCGCTTTTATTGCTTTTTATTTGTCGTTATATTTCATTTAACGACACCCGAGATTCGAGTCGTGCAGCTTACGAGTCGAGTGCTTCGCATACTTACTAGTCCATCTCATGGATATTAAAGTCGAATCGGTCCAGTTCAATTCAAATCGCTCCTATATCTAGCCAATACCATTCTAACATTAAAGTGCGCTTGCCTTTGCTTTCGGTTTGTGCATCATTTAAGCTGCAGTAGAAGCAGAATTAAGCTTTATGATTCAATCCGGTCTTGAGATGACTTTATAATGTCCGACCAACGCTTAGATGATTTTATTAACGAAACAAATATTTATAATCCGAAAACTACAAAGAGTGCATCCCAGAGACTGTAATGCTCGAATAAATATAGGTACTTTTTTGATTGAAATAAAATAATCAAAATTATAACGGATGATTGATAATCGATCAACAACTTGTTGCTTGCTGTTGGTATTAATATGGATTCCCAATTAAGATTATAACTTTTGACTACCTGTTGGTTTCGAGCTGGACCAAATCCGAATTAAAAATTTCATCAGCAATAATTACAATTACAATTGCGTCCAATTACGTTTTCGATTTCCATATAGATTAATCAATCATGACTGCGCGTTCTTCGATTCCTAATGTCTTCTGAATTCATTAAATACAGCATGTTCCAAGAATTTTCCTTGTATGAGTTCATAAGCTATAAATAATCTTTTGAATTCCATCACAAGTAACTTCTTCCGCTCTTGTTTCTTTAAGAATTTTTATCTGTCTGAAGCAAATGTTTCAAACTGTTTATGTCTCGTGGCAATGATTTTTCGCATCCCGTATATGCATTTCCATAACCTGAGGCTTCTTTTTTCAAATTTTTTCATCATTTAATACATAGAGATAGTACAGTTGTAGAGTTGTATGTCTATAATACATATTTCTAGTATGTTGTTACAACATAACATTGGAACGTATTAAAGACCATCATTAATACTAACCAGGATCATTTATCAATTAATTACTTGTTACGTTAGCCACAACATCAACTCAACGTACATACTTGTACATTTGGCATCTTGTGTTCAAACAACGTCTATTCGAATATATCTACGACTATGGTCATAGCATCATCATAAGTTAACAATTTACCAAACCGCGCACATTAAACAAAAGAGGAAAAGAATTTATGATTTGTTGTTTTTATTAATTGATCTTTAACATGCACCTTTAGCATGCAGGCAGAAGAAAGGCAAATAGAAAAATGTGACCAGAAATGGTTTTCGAGAAACGATGTCCTTCCTTGAATCAGGTACAATCGCAAAATGCAACAATTCATAACTATCGAACATCGCGTGGTACATACGTTCAACTAGTTCGAAACTAAATCAACTCGAGACTCTTGTTTGAATTTTGAATTCGAGTCGATTGAAGATGAACAAACATTTCGCATGCAGGATGCACATGCAGGCATATGAAGCGCATAGCGCAACAATTTCAACTTCAATTCCGAGTTTCTGATTTATTTTGTCATGTCGACAAACATCGTACTGTGAAACATCGGCGTGTGTTGTGCATGAATCTCGTTCTGGATCGATCCCGAATGCTTAGCCATAGCACACATAGCCATAGCGTAGCGCTAGCCACAATCGCAATCAGCAATGTGTTGTTTTTGCCATTGCCTTCATCTTCATCGATAGTCGCCATCGCCATCGCCATCGTTGATCGCCTGTTGCCTGTTGTTATTTTCTAGCAATACGGCAAAGCTCGCAGGCTCGTCGTCGACTTGTTAGTCGTCTTTATTGGCGATGCCCGAACGCGAGTAGACCGCCAAAGACGTCTTTAAATATCGGCGAGTTTCATTGCTTTACAAGTCGATTTTGACGTTAAATGCTCGTACACATACGTGGACGACATAAACATAAACGCCGTACAACACATGCCTATGTACATCGCCATAAGCTAATGCAAATATTACTTACATCTATTCTATCTGACTATAGGACGAACTGAAAACCATCCGAACGAAACGATAGAAAAGTTTGTTTCGATCTTTATTATCTAAAGTCTATAGTTCGACGCGATCCTTACACACTTATTCGCTTATATTTATACCGTCTAACTATACGAATATGTAGATATATCCCTTAACGTCCGCATCGTTTAACGTTTTAATAAGTCTTCACGTGCATTATACACATGTTAAATAGTTTTCAGTTTAGTTTGGCGCACAAATGTTCTTACTCTTGCAGAGTCTTAGTTTACTTGTTTATATCTCTCGGCTCGGCCAAGTTAATAAAGGTGGTTAAGGCTTAGAATAAAACGCAAATATACCCGTACGTTAAGTCACGAACGTGTCTTAAATGTTTGCCAAATAGGGTTCGAATAGCTCTAAGGACCTATTACCGTTCGAGTTTCGTCGTTCGTAGGTACCTTATATCGTTTGCGGACTGACTTTTAGCCGTTTGTTATTAATATATTAAAAGTCATTTACGTTTATCGTTTTTCCACTAGAACGAGATAATATATGGCGAGTAATTAAAATCGATTTTGACTTGTATGTTGCTGCATTTAGCAAACCTTTGCCATCAAAAGTGCTTCGCAACTTACTTCTGTATAACGACTCGAAGGCTTTACTTTAAATTACAACTAACATGTAAGTAAATATTCAAACGAAAGAAAACAATTGTTAATGGCAGGAATAAATCGTTAAAATAAAGTCACGCATTACACCTACCTAAACAATTCGTTAGTGCGGTGATTAAAAGTTGTGAATTATTGAGACATTTTGGCTTCAAGCCAAGAGATTTTCATTTTTATCAACCACGAACACGCGAACTAATCATACTTCGCCTACCTGTGATCGCATAAATCACGATAAAAATCATCATTTTTGTGTGAAATTGAAATTTAAAATCAAGTTCATTGCATTTTAAATGAAAGCAACTTAAAATCACTTTGTTGCCGCACACTAGCACAAACAACACAAACACAATTAAATCTATTAGACTTTCTATAATTGGCAAGAACATTAGTAGTACACTTGTAGCTCGAAAGCCACGAGTTTCTGATACTTCAATCTTGCTCGGAGTCTGTTTAAATTTCAAGCATAAAAAATACCCCCCGGTGTTGTTGTTCATCCTTTATAACTACTACTAAATATCTTCATACATTCATTTATTATTATAATGATAGACTGCTCTTCGTTTCTTTTTTCTACTTTTGTTACGTTACGTTGCTCTCCACTCCAGTCTCCACAATCGTACATTTCTTAATCATGCAGAGCAGAGCGTACTAAGTATTGCAATTTCAACTCAACTTAGCCTCGACTCGGTCATTCTTGCCATGCCATTACCATTGCTTCGCGCATTTATCTATGGACATGCAGTGAATCTCTGCTCGCGCTGCGATTGAAGAGATTTCGAGATATATTTGCCAGACAACGCAAGGCACGAGCTAAAACACAAACGGCAAACATTCAATTTCAGATAGAAACATGCGCGCATTCTGTTTATAGACAGCTTTCACCGAACTAGATAATCATACAACAATTTAGTTTATTAACGTTCAAAAAATGACGATCGGACAAGGCATGGCAAGACCGCAAGACGATAGACGATGCGGATGCATGCACAGCTTTGGCTTTTAAGTTTCCTCTTAAGTGGCAGGAAAAAAGTTTACTTTCCTAGATCTGGACGGCTATTGTGGATTGTGGATGTGGATGTAGTCGACGCGAGCCACGAAAATTATGATTGATCGATTTGATTAGGAGGCACTTTTGGTAGCGACGAGACGAATCGTAAATGTAGTTCGTGTTTTGCAACATTGAAGAAATGATTAAAAGCAAAGAGCTGCGGCTAATAAATAATTTTCGTTTCAGCTAAATACTAGATGCGAGGCGTCGTCGTCACTCGCCGTTGTTATTAAATGAAATCAAATTAAAATTGCGTATCGGACTACTTTGTAATTGACGAAAATTATTTCGGTCGCTTTTTACGACGCTTACATTCTAGGAAGGGAATGAATGAAATCAAATTAAATGTGAAGATGTTTATATCTAGCTATTGAAGTTGAAGCCTCCTAAATGAAGGTAACAAAATTGATTTGTTGTTAAGCATTGCTTTGCAGACAACATGCAAAAGTGTCATGTGACATGTTGCATATTTTGTTTTTATTGTCTGGTTTTGCCCATTCTGGACGATTTTCACGACATGCATGGGCTTCAGTCTTCAGTTCAGTTTAGTCTACCTTGCAGGTCGCAGACGTTGAGCTTTAGTGTTTCGCTGGCTGTTTTCTTGTTTATTGGCGATGTTAATGCCGTTGCTATTGGTGAGGTAAGAGTGAAGTGAGCACAGGACGCGACACTATTTGACGAAAAATATTGTTCCTGCATGCGTCGTTAAACAGGAACATCTGAATGTATTCACTACATTTAACACCAACACATTCTTTGTATATATTTATTTATGTACTGTGCGCGCAGTAAGTGCAAAATACAAGTCGCCTTCGATAAATGTTCTATCGATGTGGATGTTACTGTTACAACACCAACGTTCAAACTTCGATTTTGATCGTATCAATAATAAATAGATGCTTTGATTTTGCAATTTTTGCAGCACATAAGAAACAATATGTGGGCTTATCATTATCATATAGAGCAGGATTAAATGAGAATTTCATTTTTACATTACCTGAGACTAAAATTGTGACCCACTGCCAATGATGTGGAAACAATTAGATAGACTTACTGTAAAAAAAGAAACAAAACAAATTAATTTTTATAAGCAACACATAAATTCAAAAGCAATAAATTTTTAATTTGGATTTTGAAATTTATTATAGTTTGCTTAATTAAATTAAAATTCAGCGCTATGTTATTTGGGCTAAGGAAAAAGTGTGTAAACTATGGTGAATACATGCAGGTAATAAAGCAATAAATAATGCTAATAAACTTTATCAAAATAGCTTTACAAAAAAACTGTCAAATAGAGCACGAGGAGCGATTCATAACGTTATGTCAACCAGACTTAATTTTATCTAGATTCAAGATTTATTATTTTACACGTTAGTTGTTAGTTTAAAAGTTGTTCTCCATGTTATTGTCCTTTCCTTTTCGAAGTGATGTTTCTGATGGGCGGTTTTGACCTAGTGTTTCGAAATTTCTAGCCAACGGTAACAGAATTAAAATGAACTAATGTCTTTAATTAAGAAACAAATGCAAATTATAACGGTGGGATTTGTATCGATATCGAGGAAAAATGTCCGGCCGGATCATCATCAGTTATTTCCATTTTACGGTGTGTTTTCAGAATTGAAGCTTTGAGATATTTAACTCGACAACCCATCATAATTCCTCAACGAAAACTTAGCCGAAGCATGAATCGGTTTATGTTTCGAAATGACAGGAGTAAAGATAAGAAAGCCATCTTTGTGGACCGGAATGATTCATGTCCTTGATCTCTGACGCAGAGGCTCATCTCATCTCGGTCTCCAAAGCAAAGCGTTTTGAAGCTTGAAAAGTGTGTGACATTTAGATCAACTTAATAATGATAGGACAGGGCATAAGCATAGGCGAAGTAAAGGATAAGCAGTATAACAGTATAGACATACGGTTATTGGTTATTTTATTTGTTGCGATAGGTATAGTTCTTTCTGTCGTTATAAACACGACGAAAAAATGAAATAAGAAGCGTGATGGAATTCTTTTTCATATATTTTATGTTTTATTTTGGTCGAGATTTGTTGAGAAATTTTTATGTAAATAATTTTTTATTTCAAATAGAACCAACCGATGGCAGGTAACGGCTGACTATTAGCCGTGCGTGTGTCTTTTATGTTTTATATTCGTTTCGTTTGATTCTTTCGCTTGATAAAGAAATAAACTCGAATGACTACTCAACTTAAAAGTTAAAGCAAAGCAAAGGTTGAGTTTGAGAGATGTGTGTGCTCGCTGCTCGCTTCTCGCTGGACTTGGGATATTTGTATATTGTGAGATTGTAATTGAGCTACTATTAAAGGGGTATCATATGTTTTGAGTTGTCGGCTTTGTTGCGTCTGTGTCACGACAGCGGGAGTATCATTGCTATTCTAGTTGCCGTTAGCTCTTACAAAGGAGTCTTTTTCATTTTCACTTTTAAGTGGTTTTTTGGTACTTACATTTCGTTGGAATGTGTCATTTTTTGGGCGGATTTACTCGTGCATAAAATTTAACTGTGAAAGAAATGAATGACAATAAGAAACATAATAGGGATTGTTACTTTTATTTTTATTCAAATTCAAATGTGATCGATTACTGTAGAGAGATCTGCTGATGCTCAAATAGTCAAAGGTTGAAATTTACAATGATAAATTGATTTTGATTGTAGTGGTAAGTACAACTGGTAAATCTGGCAAATAAAAGTTTAAGCTTTCGCATCTTGATGTAGCTTTGATTCAAAAAAGTCCAAAAAAGTTAATTCAATTTAAAATGAAAAGCTCGAGATGAAAAAAATTAATTATAATCACAAAAAGCGTCCTACAAGTAAAGGCGGTCTGGCATTAACTCGAATTAAAGTGTTTTAGTTAAGTTACTTATTCTTAATTCATTAGATATATAAAATTCCTTTATGTTGCGGCTTGTTTAAGTAATTGAGTAGCTGCAGGCCATTTAATTTCTACTCGTCTTTGCAATTATACTTTGTGGGCAATTAAAAATAAGTGCTCGAGTGAAAATCAAAAGTCAATTCATGGTCGATATGAAAATGCTGTCACACTAATAATTTCTAAATTTGTGCGCTTACTACCCAGTGAAACGAGTGAAATGAAAGCGCACACAATGCATCTGCGTCAATATTGAATAACTAATTGTGGAATATGCATTTGGTATAATTAGAGCTTATGAATCGAAAGCAAACGGTGTAATGTCTGCAGGAGCAGCATTGACCGATGCAAGGGCAGGGGGGCTGCGATTGCGGCGGCAAAACTATCAAAAAATAAAACGTTATAATCACGCGTCCATCGCGAATGCCGATGCTGAAACTATCTGAGGCAGCGCAAGTAGTAGCTTCGAGTTACGTTTCGTTAAATAAAACCCGGTGATTATAAAGTCAAGCGCGTGTTACGGGCACGAAGTCAACTCATCCACTCATACATACTCCAAGAAATCAACGCACTGCAAGCTCATATTTTACTCGTTTTTTGTTTTCGTTTACACACGTTTAAATTTTCATCTCAGTTTGATGCTTATTTGGATTTTTTCTTCTCTTTGGTAAATCAGAGCTAATAACATATACGGGCCGTTTATGTGCACCGGACGTACGCTCATCTATGTACTTACATACCTAACATCGTATGTGCGCATACCACACATCAACATCAAACACCGTATGCTTTTATACATATTATAAACTTATTGACGTGCGCATTCTTACTTACTGAACTCGAGGCATGAAGGAAGAGAAGACCAAGAAGTGAAGAAGCAGTGGATGGCATGGCAGTAACGTGCAGTTAGAACAAGATACACAATTGGTGATATTCGAGGAAGAAAGAAGCACGAACATACCTACACATCTAATTAATTATACATTAAAACTAATGGGCGGCACTAATTGAAACGAAAAAAGTAAAAAACGCGAGCAACTTGAACAAAAAAGAAAATATTTTTACTGACGTACTGCAATCCAACGCAACTAATTATCATCAACAAACAATTAACTTGTTTTTTTTGGATTTAGACGAATTATGATCCTTAAATATAATAAATATATTCTCTTAGTTTAGATAGTGTCAGTGTAGTCACCTGTAAAATCCAGGCATCCTTAATTTCTCATTAGTAACTGTTTGAAAAGTTCTCAAATTTGGCTGCCAATGCTGAAATGCTTCAAAATGGAAGGAGTTTAAAGAGAAGAGCAGCAATGTCAATTTTCTTTTTATTTCATATGTATAAAAAAAACTACAAAACAGACTGAAGCTTAAATTTATCACTTAAGTAATTTGTATTTATAGATCATCAGATGCAATGTGAGCAAGTAAAAGACAAGACAAAATAAAATAATGAAGCAATTTAATTGACTTAATGATTTGGCATGCATTACATTCAAATTGAATTGTGATTCAGTTCTTGTTTCTTCATAATTGTCTTCTTATTGCATCCTCTCTTGGCTCTTCCGCTTTGAAGTGTATATTGAACGCTTGTGGCATTTTTCTTTTCTTCTCCTTTCAATTCTTCTCTCACTAATAAAGTAATTATAGTTGCAATTAAAATTTGATCACATTAACTAAATAATATACTAGGAAATAATCATTCTGTTCACAGCATTGCGAAAATTATGTTTGTGTCTTATTCGCGCATTGTAGTCTCCGGGTTTTGCGCGTTATCTACCCGATTTTAAACCCGGAATTTTTTAGAATTAATTTAATTAAAGGAGAAAGAAACTCACACCAAATGTCGAGAACTTTTCAAACCCATTACTCATGTTTGTAAATGGCTTTTAGAACCCTGGAAAATGAAAACTGACTTGATTTGTGTCTTAGGCAACTTGAAATTGAGTCCATTAACACTCCCAAGAGCAGATATGGTCGGCAATACCAGCATTAAAGTCACCGTCATTGATGTTGTGTTGTTTCGTCGTTGACGTTAAGTTCGTTTCGTTCGTTACGTTCGTTACGTTCATTATGATGTCGTCCGTGCCTCTTGTCTATGCTTTCTGCGGATGAATTTCTGTCTCATTGGTTTTCATTCGCATACAATTCCGCGTACTCCTTTTCTTTATTGTGAGCACTTACGCGTTCAATACTTATTCGATTTCGTGTGTCAGTGCGAGTGGTGCAGAGACGCGCGAACGAGTTTATTGCCTTTTTATTGTAATTGCTATACATACGCATTTATTATGTTTCGGACGCACGCTGCGCTCGTTCACTACACCTATACACGCACATAACTATACAATATGCCCACGGAGGGTAATTGAAAAACATTCAAATTAATTACGCAACGATTACGCGAGGAATGATAAGTCAACCGGGGAACACTTTGTATATTTTGACCCTTTGCTTCTTACCTAACTAACATCTATCCGTTTATTTCCTGCGTTTATACATTTAATTTCGTGTTTTTATTTGCTTTGCAGCGCAATTGCAAGTATGTGGTAGATAATCTTGAGACGTTACGATGGCCAAACCTTGCCTGAGCTTCGACTCCATTCATTTATTTCATTCAATCAAGGCATAACACGGCGTACAAAATATTTCTATCTACAAGTGTGCATGTATGTACTTACAGCTATAGTGCTAGCTATGAATAGGAAGACCGAAGACTTGACGTTAGTGGGAGAGAATGAAGAGGTTCGTAAAACTATTAATAAAATTAATCGAAGAGTATCTTAATGAGTTTGTAAATAGCTGGCAAACTTGAAGTTGTTCATTGAATCAGGACAGGACTTAATGTTTTTATAATAAGATCTTTAGTTGTGAATTTGCTGATAATTAACCAAGTGCAACTCCGGCTTATGTTATTAAATTGTAAATGTTCATAACCGCTAATGTTATTTCCACTGATAATTTTGCCGTGCCCAATAACAGTAGACGGTAGTGATAACCCTGCCTGTATTAAACGTATGTGCAACTTAAAATGAATGCAAGTTTTAATTAAGCGACTTCCGTTCCAACAGACGTGAAAATTTTATTATGATTAGTTTAACTTCAAACGTTAATTCAATTCGATGGACGGCTAACTAGTATAAGTATAAGCAAGCATTCGATTCGTTTAGAATAATATTAATTTCTTTTCAGACATTTCGATTAATAAAAGCTAAATACGCAATCTTAAAAGCTCCTAGCTTCAAAGCACTCGAAGTTAATCGATCGCAATAAAAAATAGTTATGATCTAACCGTCAACTTCACTGATATCAACTCATAATCATAATCAATATCATAATAGATACATGAAAATCAATATCTTCATCGCAGGTCATATACTGTTTTGTTAGTTTTGAGTTTTAATTTGAAATGATTATTAGCTTTTAAACTAATCTAATCGAACGTGGCAGAGTAATTAGTGCTGGTGCCAAGTGCGTGGACAGGGACAGCAATTCGATTTACAATATGATTTTATCAATTTATCTCAATTCATTCCAGAGTTAGTTGAAATAAATGTCGACTGACAATTTCCTTTGGCAGTCTATTTTGTTATCGCACTTTTAGCGTTTGCGTTTTGCACATAATCTCCCACTGTCTATGCCATGGCTTTGGCTATATGGCTATGGCTTTTCGTTGTAATATTATTAAAGTCTACATTACTAGCATACAATGGAGAATAGAATAGAGTACAAAACCGAAACCTAAGCGACTATTACCTATATTACTAATGGCACAAGTACAAGTGACTTGAGACTAAAGTACATGTTAAAACATTGAACTAATTGGCTCCCTTGTTAAAAGCCGTTTTTGTATATCATGTTCGTATTCGTTTTTGTGTTGTTCTTTGGTTGTTGTTAGCTGTTGAGTACATCTTACAACTGCATTCACTTAGAGAATTTAGATATTTAGTTGTCATGTTGTTAGGTCTTGGGTCTACGATGCTGCCTTACAAATATTTATTTTTATGTCGCACCCACGTAATTGATGAAAATTTCAAGTTTACGTTTACAATTACAATTGTTCTCGTGCGTTTCCTTCAAAGTTTCAAACAGAACAGGATGACAGGATGAAAAGCCTATTAAATTTCCTCGTGAAAAAAAATCAATTTTATGATTATCTCTTGGAACGTTAAACATGCCATTAGTTAAAGACATTTAGTCAGCTTTTAATCGACAATTTGCTGTTGTTATAGATGTTCGACGTCAATTAAAATAAAATAAATCTCGGCAAGCTTTATGTAACGCAGCGAATAAATGAGGAAACAATGCGAATAAACGCGAACACACAATATAAGATATAAGCTGCAAAATGTTAATTGGTATTCGAATTTCCTTTATACTTTGCCTTTGCGTTTACGTTTGCCAATGCGCAATGCGACCAAGTCCAAGTGGTCGTCGTATACGTATAGATAGAGTTGGAAACGAGTAGGTAATCTTTATTATAACTGTTCATCAATAAACAACAACAACTTGCACGTAGTTGGTAAATACGAGTGTATAACTGCAACGATTCCACAATTCCAATGCATATAGCCTAGAACCTAGAACGCTCGTTGCAAAAGGCGAAGCTTAAAACACGGGCAACGGGCAACATGTTTCAAATCGTTTCTCTATCGTTCAACTTCAAATGAAGGCTCAGCCTCAGAATGTTTGAATTTTCTCCGGATTGTATTATAACTCCCGCATCCCGTCAGCGAAGTTTCAGTTACGGTTTCATGTTTCTTCGCCGTCGTTCACTTCGTCGTCGACTTCATATAACAGATCCACTATGATCTACGATTACGACTACTAACGCGACTCGTGGCTACACTCACTATGACTACGCTGTGTGTCATGTTTATTAATGGACCGATACATTTCCCATTTCTATTGTCACCACAATAAGGAAAGTTCTCCATCGCAATAGCTCTGGCAATAGCATAGAAACTATCCGAAAGGAACGCTTTGCAATTGCACTAAGAACAAGCAATAATTAAATTTGTTTCTATTCAAAAGGGCAAACGTCTTGAGATAAAAACTAATATCTTAGTCTTTACTCGTTGATTTGATGTCCGGAGTCAGACAAATGCGAATACCGAGAGCATTACAAAATATAAACAGAAAACCAAATTGGCAATTCTGTTGTGTTTGTGGTTTGCCTAAAATAGGACATGAAGACCCATTTAGACGCCTACGGAATGTGTTTTCCATTTCAACTCAAACAGAATTCCACACTTCCATTCTATACAAAGCAGATAGCAATAACGAAATAAGGATACTCGTTTTATAGGAATGCACAGATTTTGTGTAAATTAATTCATAATTTTAAGTCAGATGAAATTGAAAACCAATTAAATGCGGAGTGGTGACAATTTTGAGAATGAAGTTGTTAATCTCGTTTAGAAATGCCTACGTTTGGTCACATTGTAAAACACGTCGTAAGAATTTGAAAAGTTGTGTGTTTTGCTATTTTGAAAGCATCAAGAATGGCGAAAACCACTCCGCTTATAAACATAATACATAAAATGAAATAAGTTAACAGAAACGGAAAGAAACGTATTATTGCACGTCGACAATTTGCATATTCATATTTTAAATAGTTGAAAGCGAAATGCGATTTCTTTAAATTTGGCCATAAAAAATTGGTGTTTGCACCACACGATTTCCTAATCTCTCTAAAAATCGAAAATGTTTATGATAAGAATACTTCCTTAGATCAGGAAATAAAATAAAAATGCAACAACGCTTTTAATCAATTTTGGACCGCTAAGAATTTAAAGAACCACATCTTACATATGCAATCTACACTAATTTATTAAAATTCCAAAGACGTATCGTTGTCGTTGCTCTTTTGTAAGAAGAGAATCCAAAAAAATAATTAGCATAATAACGTTGAGGCAATCGTTCGTTTCATGCTATCATGCTAGGTACGTACAGAGAAAATGGGTGTAGTCAATTTGGTGTGTGTTTTTGGCCTTTAAAATAAGCACCTAATTGACAGTCACATTAAATGGAAATCAATCATTTGGATTTTTTTCGTTACTTCCTTCGTTCCATCGTCATCGCCTGCGCGTGTATCGCTGCTTCGCATCGTTTGTCGTTCGTTACTTCATCTCAGATAACCTAACGCTGAAGCTGTAGCTGAGTATTAGTTTAGTTTTCTTGCACAGACAGCATTACAGCATGCAGGAGTGAATTAGATGGCTCATTGCATTCTGTATAAGCCATTCTGAAGTTATACGTTGATATTAGCCTTCTTTAGATTGGTACGTCTTTTAGTATCGCCTATTTAATTCATTATAATACGTCGGTCCACATCATTCGCTTAGTTAGATTTAGATTTACGTACATTTATAATAAGGCTGGCTACATATGCAACACATTGTATTCTATTATATTGTATAGCTTATAGCCATTGAAAAATAAGTGCATAAGTGTTAGTGACAATTTCAGTTGGTATTTCGTTGTACTTATTAACATTTTTCGTCCTATAATTTCAACAATCGATCGGGATTTTATACTGGTTGTTGCAAAATCAATGACTTAACGAAACGTTTGCAGGGTTTTAATTGAAGATTTTTAAGTACTGTTCTGGCAATTATTCTTTCAATTAAAGCAGAAGTTATTGACGGGCAAATAGCTCGATAATTAATGAACGGTTGGTTTTAACAAGCGCGCATTTTTAAAACAACCAATACATGTATTAGGCTCGTCGTCCTGTTGTCAAGTCAATTGGGAGATTCTCAAAGAAGTTTCGTAACGAACGTTGTTGATAATTTAAATTCAAATTTATTCAATTATCTTAGTTCGGGCGTGTTGTATTTTTATGATTAACGTTTCGATGTCTCAATGCGTCTCAAGCGCGTCTCAAACGCGTCAATATTTCGAACGCCTTTCTTAATCGAATTCGTAACGACTAACGAACGATCTGTGATCCGTCGAATTTAATTACGAATAAAAAATTATACATATACTTAGCGATAATTAACAAGCACTTACCCTTTTTTCTCTCCTTTCTCGTCGCAAGTCGAAGACAACGCTTTCGTGTCCGTGTCTTCAGGTTCGCCGTTCAGGTGTGTTAATTAAGCCTTTACAATTAGTTGAATTCCAATTGATGCAGTCGATTGGCTTTCCGCCTTAGCGCACGTTCCTTATCCCGTTGTTGCAAAAGAAGTCGCCAAAGAGCAAGAAGTCGACGACGACGAGTGTTGTTGCTTGTTGCTTGTTGGCATTGCGGTGTGTCGGTTGTTGGTGGAAGGAAGACTCGAAGGATACGCTGAACGACTGAAACGAGCTGAAAGGGAAAAAACAAACGTGCATGTAGCAGCAATACTGACACAGGTCCGAAGGTTGGTGTTGCAAATGTTAATTAAACACCTAATTAAATAATCTGCACGGGACGGATGCGCGATGCAACGTGTACGGAAAAACAATGTACGCACACAGTCCTAGTATCATGGTCCATGGTGAATAGTGAATACCACTGCATTGGCATTGCCATTGCCATTGCCACTTCACATGGCAAACGTTTCTGTAATTAGTCCTCGTATTTGCTATCCTTATACCGCGTACTTGTTGCTTGTTAGTCACTCGTTAGTTAGTATTAGCTTAGCAATTGGCAATTGGCAATTCGAATTGCGATCGAACTGTGCTAAGCTGCTAAGGTATTAGGTCTTGGCGTCTTTAGACGACGAATACTTGCCAGTTGGCGTTGGCAAGAGACAACTCACAACAGTTAAATGTTGTATGTTGCATTGCATCCAGCATCAGGCATCACTTACGGTAGCTAACTAAGGAACGATCAACTGAAGAAGAGAACTCTTTGCCTATGCACTTGTGCACTTGTAATTGTGAGCAAAGTCATAGAGAAGAAAAGGGAATTCGATTAATAGAAACGATTAAATCGCTTGCATTTCTTCGGCCTCCACTTCATTTACCACAATTACATGCAATATGCGTAGGCATGTGTAATTCGCAATCACTTCCTTTTCGTTTCTTACTTAAAATTAAACGCGGAGCAACAAGTTTTTACCTGCGTATTGGAAACATGCCATAAATGTACGAACAACTTGCTAAAAATTACGATTATCATTTTTATTGCTCGACATTTTCGCTCTTGCCACTTCCAGCGGCCTATAAACTTGAAAATTGAAACGAAAACTCTTCATGTATAAAATCTAAGATGATAGCAATAAATTAACGTTGTTATAGTTATGGGCTTCTAAAGTTTTCGCAACTTCCAACTTCTTCGGTGCGTAGATTGTTAGAATAATTGGAAATACAAATATAATTTTGCTATTTTATTACAAGAAAAGTAAAAATATGAGCCAATAAAAATGCTAGCTTATGTGATAAAATCACCACAAAAGTGCGGATTAGTAGAAAAATTGTATTAGCATTTTTTCCATTCCATTATATTCCATTCAATATATGAATGCAGAATGAGAATCGTATAATCATAATCAATTTGAAATTTTATTTGTTGATATTTGTACATAAGAGTGTACTAAATGTGGTTTTGTTGTGAAAGGGATTAAAATAAAATTTAAATAAACTAACCACACGTGTCACATTTCTATCTTTACATTTTATTCAAATTTTAATAGTGAGCCGATAGGCAAAAAAAAGCTCAACAATTTAATCTATAATTGAAATTTTCAATGTATGTTTTATCAATTTGAAAATTAGAATTGAATTAAAAGAATGGAATTTGTTCGCACACTTAGTGTGTGGTATCAAACTATTAGATATTCTTCATACTCTGGTGTTCTCTTTGATTTGTTGTGATGTTGTAAATATGTGTAAGTACTTACTTACAAACAATATGAATGGTATGTATCACGACGGATGTCTGAACGTCTGCAATATGTTTAGACTTTTGAAAACAGTCGTAGGTGTATTAAAAAGGTTGTTTCATACGTTGTTCACTTTGTAACCGATTTACATTTATTAACGTTATCCTTGTAAGCGACACCAAAATCTATACATACCCATATAACCCATGAAATTTAAAATCCTAACTGTACAATTGTGAAAATACTTTTGGTTTCATCAATTTCCAATTTGCCATCTACGTAAAAAGTATAAAAAGAACAAATAGCAAGTAAATGCACGATGAACATTGCGCAAACCCGGACTTGCAGCACGATAAATTTCAAAATTGCCATTTTGATTTTGATTACGATACTTTGATAAACTATTTTCGTGCTCTTTAAATGCTGCTTCTTTATTTTTTACTCTTTGCAATAAAAATAAATATCATTTTATTTCTATAAAATCAATAATTTTATGAACCTTAATCTAAAGTTCACAATTATATTTTAATACTGAATGTTTCTATAACTATTTAACAACGTATACTGATTTTTTGAGTTTTCAACTTAATTAACTTCTTATCTAAATTGAAACTACATCGATGAATGCAGGTATATATTTCATGATATGATTGAGAACGCGATTAAACTCTTTTCCCCTCAATTTGAACCGTTCGGTTTTTAGAAGAGAGAGAGCCCGATTGCGGCACGTGATTTCCTGTTTGAAATTTGAAAAGTTCGAAATGTTCGAAGACGGGCGCGCGCGCGTTAGAGAAGCAGCAAAATCGATCATCCGGCGTAAACAGTAATTAACTATAATTACATTTCGAATCGGCTCGCTCGTCGCTCGTTGGCACCGACATTTTTCGGAGGTCCGCGCGTTTCGTAATACTTCCTTCAAAACGAAAACGTCTGCGAGCACTCTTTTTAGTTGCACAATTCATGTATTAGATCATTTCAAAGTGTAATAAAAAAACTGAAGCACAAAAACACAATCAAAGTCAAATTTGTTGATGCATGCGGAGAGTTCAAGCAAATGAGAAAAAACGTGAAAGAAGAAATTAATTAGCGGCACAAGCCCCTAAAGGTAATACCAATACCAAAACAATTGACTATATTACGCGCCAGCGACAGCAACCAATTTAATGAGTAAATGAATGAGTGAAGAAGTCAAACGCCAGCGGATTAAAACAGCATGACGCATTTTTAAATTTAAAAATTAATAATCGCAAATCGAGTTTAGTACTGTCATAGTGTGTGACCGCTCTTGTTCTGAATTTCAAACTAAATTGATTTGGACAAAAAATGACCTGATTGTCGTCTGCAAACAATTTTAATTAGTTTATTCGATTGTAGAGACGAAAAGAATTTTAATGAAGTCACGATGAATTTATCTGTACATCATATTTTCGCCTAATTGTCCTTTCTTGCCTTATCCTTCATTTCATTTACGAGACTAGTATCTAAGTATCGATATGGAATATTGTGACACTCGGTATTGTTTTTAGTTACCGCTTACGGTGAATTATGTAAAAGGAAACAATAAAATGCGAAGCATCCGAAACAGCATCCACAACGATTACGACTTATAAACACAAATAGTTGTAAAGGCAGCGTATTCGTAATACTGTAATACATTTAATGCGCGGCTGTTATAATGGGAATAAATTTTGCATTTTTTAATGAGCGGACTTGTAAGTTGAAGTTGAAGATAAACTATCTATCGTTGAACATATGTCGTTCAGGCTGATCGAAATGGTATCAACTAATTTTATAGTTTCATCTGTTTAGGTCTGTTTGATGCGTTATTTATACAATTATTTATTTATTTATTTATGTCAATTGCTCGATTTCTCGTGCGATTATCTACGTAAGGATTGGTTCATCTTAACAATTTGTAGCATGTATGTCATTATTTCTGGCCATCTCATATAAAATAATAATTGAATCAATGCAATGCTGAATGCAAATATAGCGACCAATTTTCCAAGCTTTGTGGAAAGGCAAAGGACATTGTGGCGTTGTGATGCACAAGCCCATTTTAAGATGAAATCAAACAAGGCTTCGGCTATTTTAGTAGCTGTAATTATTTCAACAAGAAATCGTAAAATTTATGCGCTTGTGATTGACAGATTAATTGGCCACTGCGAACAAACGAAAAACAACTTTATCACCTAAACATATTCTATTTTATAAGGTACAGTAGCCGTGTATTTTATTTCTTGTAAATTTACATGAATATGCAAATTCTTCCTTCGCCTTCGCCAAGGCGAAGATGTTCTCAAACAAACATTTGAAATGTCAGTGCAATCCTCGATTGCATGTCACACGAGCCTTGCGAAAAGTATAGCTGAGGAAACGCAAACGCACGCGATTCTTCGTACGTGCATTGCGACATTGCGTTTTCGTGAACGTGTGCTTTTTGCTCGAAACCAAAGTAAGCACTAGGAGAACTTTTTAAACTAACTCAAAGTCGCCAAGATCGCCGACATGTTCTCTAGCTCTAGCTGTAGCCGTCGAAGAATCCCGATTCTATGTAAGGATGACACTTATTGCCGTGTAATTCACGGTAATGTTCTACGGCTTCATTATATCGGCAACGAGCTCAAGCTCAGCGTGGTTGGCGCGGACGGACGCGCGACACATACGGGATTGCGCATTTGTGCATTTTTGCATTTGCACAATCTGCACGCTCAGCTTACCGAACGCCAAACAGTCACATAATACACATAGGTACACAATACAAGCAATACTTTTCTAATATTGCGATTGAGGCTTCATGTCAACTCCTTGTAGTCCTAGTTGAATTTTCGCTTAAGAAAATCTTTATTCATTTAACAGATTTTCTTCTTTTGCGAGTGTGGACTCGCATGTCCCGATGGTAATGAATATACATTTAGTCTTGAGACACGAGGGTTAAGTAGATTAATTAAGCCCGCATCTTCGTCGTTAGAGTGATCATTCGATCATCAGCATCCTTGGCTATCGCAAAAGGCCGAGGCGCATCAACTTTTCTTCTTATTAACGAAGGTTTAGTTATAATATCCATTGCGCGGCCGGTACACTTGCGCACATACACAAATGCGAGCAACTTAAAAATACATGCAGGAACACGCCATATCAAGCTAATTATGCAAATAGGTTTTGAAATTCTTTTGCCCACACTCGAGTCGACTTTTGATGAGCGCTCTATTCCTATTCAGTTTACTAGGCATCAAAAACATCATCAAACTTGAAATATCAATTCCGTTCGTTTTACCAGAGCAAACTCTTCTTCTTTACATGTCATTAAAGCTGAACTAATCTATAAATTTAATGCAAAGCTACAAAAACTTGATGGGAATTAATAAGTTAAAACTTGAAATATAAATATTCAAAAGTGTATAGACGAAAACGAATCAACTGAACGGAAATGATTTTCATGTAGATTCTTTGAACAAGTTAATGGTCGATGTTGTTGTTATTGTTGTTATTTGTTATGATGATTATCGATTTTCTTGGAGATTTGCTTGGCGTAGATTTCGATTTTATACGCGAGGAGCAAGAACGATTAATCTTGTACCAACAACAAGTGCACTTAATGTCTAATTAAATTTCATCTACCATACGTCTTTCTTTTCGATTTCGTTCGTTTGCACTTGTGCTTGGTGCACATTTGCTATTCCTTTTCGATGGCGATGGCCGTGCTCATTGGACGGATACTAAATGTACGTGCAACACGTTCAGATATCAAAGTGCATCTAATACTACTTAATATAAAATTTTACTACATGTTCAACTATGCAACTATGGTTAATACACAGGTCGCCTTTAAACTATAGACGAACTCATCGTCGTTAACTTGGATATGCGAACGTGTAGACTAGATATTAAGTAGAATTAAGTTTGTTAACATAGTCAGACACTCTTTGCAACAAGTTAGCATAAATTTGTCTAAGTAGAACTGTCAGGCTGATCGCTGATATCTCCAGAAAGAAAATGAGAAAAAAATCAAATTGTTTTAAATCCTTCATATCAAGGATATGTCTCAGGAAGCTTATATATCTACATAGGTATGTATATAAAAAAACAAAATCATGTTCTACGATAATTGGCATTTACTTTGCATAAGTTCACTAGAAAATAATAATATCAATAAACAATAATAAATTAATGCCTAGTTCAAGTAAATATAAATAGCCCGCAAGTTGCAAATGCAAATCGAACTACAAGTTGTATGAGAATTACTATGATAACTTTCTTTGGTTTAACTTCTATAAATAGTTAATAAGTACAAAATGCGAAAACTCAATGAAATGATACGAATTGAGAAGTCTTGTCTTGTTCACTAGCAAGTTAATTGTTGGTGTTGATGATAACATGCTAGAAACTCTACAATTAGATATTTATTAATTAAAATAGTTAGTGATTAAGACCGATTAAAGCCAGACTTATTAGAATGTTATGTTTATTCTAACAGCAACAGCACTAACTGCAGCAATGGCTTGCTTGGGATTATGATAATTATGGGAACATAAAAAATGTTTGTCCAACAGCATCAGCTTATTAATTCTTAGTTAAACCGATTTGACAGCTTGTGATATTCAATATTGATTTCTGTCCAATTTGCAAAAGGCAGCAAGCAACAAGGCCTCCTTTATTTAGATTAAATGAGTCCCAGTCGTTTGCTCATTAAATATCTTTCGCGCGCTTGTACCCACAATATTTTCAATCGTATATTTATCGTTAATTAGTTTTCATTATAATAAATTACATTAAATTTGCATTGAGTACTAATGTGCATATGTGTATCTAAATTACAATTAAAATAACTATCGACTTTATTTTCGAATAGTCAAGGCAGAAAGACACGACAACCAGAACGGAAGAGAACACAATTCTTATTGCCGATGGACGCTGTTTAATTCACACGTGTACATATTACACATGTGTAGTGTGTGCCTAATAGAAAATGTAAAATTATGCGCGTATGGAAAATGATTTATTGCTTTATAAGGATATGCATTTGCCCTTAATTAAAACGACTTCAAGTGTTTACTCGTGCAAGTTTAATTAAACGAAGTCTGATTGAAAAATAATTAATTTATTTGTCAATTTATTTATTGTCCACATAATTAATAGTCCTTATTAAAGCGCACAAAGAAATCACTTCGCATAAACGTGGACACAATAACAGCTACGCTACCCTACTACGTATGTAAGTTGAAAGTGTGGAAATTAAAAGAATTAACATTCTTTAACAACAATAAATATTGCGTATAAGTATGTTGTACGGCAATAACGCACTAGTTGACTAGTGTATTATGAAATACATATAAAAAGCGATAAAATAGTACAAGCCATAAAGAAGGATTTATAGTCCGGAAGAACTACTTAATCATTACCTATGTTTCATGTAAATAAAATATCTCCTTATATTTTAATCTTTAATCCAATTTGTGGTGTGTTAGCACAAAATACTTAATAACTATGGGTTCGACATACCAAAAACATATTCTTTTATTGATTAACATTTGAATTTGAGAGCAGGTAACAGTTGAGCCGCAAGAAGAAAAAGAATCGATTTGTTTAGCACACAATTAAATTAAATTAAATGCCAACGTATAAGGTACTTATACTTATATTCCAATCGAACAATGCGAAACATTTGAAATTGTATTATAAATACGCGAAACGGCGAACGCGCTTTGGGCAAATTTGCCTTATTCTACTCGGAGCTTTTATGCTTTTAATACATTTCAGCTAACAACATAAAGGCTCTTGTATCAAGGCATCCAGCATCAGTAACACATCCTAGTATCAACATCAATTCGCAATCCGTCGGACCTTTAAGCGTTTAGTCTTCGTTTGCATTGCATATTGCATCTGAAACGCAGTTTCCACAAGATTTGTATGAGTCTAGGCTTAGGATGCTCTTGTTCGATCCATTTGTGCGTCCAGCTCCAGTCTCCCGTCAGTTGGGCGCAATTCTTGATTCTTCACGACGGGCCGTACGCCGTTTATGCACGTAAACGGTGTGAAAAGGTCAGGCAAACGGCAAACCCGCCAAACCGAGTACGTGCTTCTTATTTAAGGCCACTACACGCCACAACAACCAGAAACTAGGTGCAAATACTCACTTCTTGTTGTACTCACTCGTCTAATACAACTTATGACTATGTAAGTGCATATAGCTCTAGCCAGGCATCTAAACCTAAACGAGTAAAGAGACGAGTTTTAGCATAGCAGTCATGGCAAATAGTTTTGTTATGTTTTGTTGATGGATTAGTGAAGTAAGTAACTTGTTTTTTTTTTTTTCAAATTTTACTTGAAAATTCCAAGCAACGACATTTTCCAAGTTTAAAATTCGCTTTCTCGTAAGAACTTCAAATTAATTAGCTGAATAATAAAAAGTTGGCAATTTATGTCATTTTTGGCGCAAGAACAATTTTTGCCCAAAATAGTGGTGCAGACATCTTTTGTTTTAAATTATTGATTTTTGTAAGAAAATTTAATTAAGGAACTTATGTCAAGTTTTTTAATTGCGATTTAAAATTTGCAATTACTTAATTTCATTGAATTTTTAAACTTGAATCGCGTGCACGCGTCCCAAAATCAGTTGTTGGATCCAATTTATGATGTACCGTTTCTTAATGAGAAATCTCACTCTGCTCACACATTCATTTTGTTTATTCTTCGGCAGTTTTGCTTTATTTGAGCAGTGTTTATGATTGTTGTTACGTTATCCTGCTGGTTTCGCGTGCGAAGTTGTTACATTAATTCTAATGCTCAGGCTTCGTTCGCCTTGCCAGTGAAGTGAATTGTGAATGGATGTTTTATACTTATTGTCAGATTGTTAAGAACGTGCTTGAGCCTCTTAACGCGAAGTCAGAGGCCACAGGACTCGGTTTTCAAGTGTGAAACTATGCGTTTAATTAGCAATAGGATAATGTTAAGATTTAATTGTGAAATAGTATATGTAAAGATGATATGCGATACCAATTAATAACGTGCAACTTTGTTGCTGCTTCTTTTATTGCCAGTTTTGAGTACTTGGATAGCCATTAATAGAATCGCAAATAGACAGTGTCGTATTCGAAATCGAAATTGTTTAATCGTGATTTCGTGGTGCTTAATTCTCTGTTTTGGCAGTGCTCTAAATTGAAATTAATTTATTGCTTTGAATTTCTCTTCAAGGATGTTTAGCGCTGGTTTTAGAGAAATATTTACATTAGCATTTGATATCTTATTGTGTAACACCGGCACTGTTTTATTCATGCACATGAGCGCAAGTTTGAGAAAGAAGAAATCGAGGATCGGCACGAGGCTCGCATATTAACCTACACACACATGCACGGTATTCACAAGTCACACAAGCCGGCAGCACGGGGCACACACCACACACTCCTCAGCCGCAGCCTCAGCCTGTAGCAGAAAGCGTGTATCTTATAATATTCGTATATAGAAGCGCGATTAGACAAAAAGTTAAACGCATTCATAGAGAATCTAATCATTTGTACGAGTCATAAACGTACAAAAACAGAAATAAATGGATATTAAATGTAATCGTTGTTATATTACTTAGTGATACTTAGTAGAGGCTCACACGTCGTGTCCTTTTTTGTTTGTGGCACTGTTTATGCATACAGGATGATTATTTAATCCTGAGGTGTGTTTGAATTTCGCGCCAATATTAGCTAGTGTTGTTGATTATTTTTTTTTAATATAAAATTATATTAATATTATAAATTGGCGCGAATATTCAAACAACCTGAGGATTAATTAATCATCCTGTATGTACGCGTGATATTTGCATTTCTACATTTCAAACCTTTGCAAATTTGTTTTCGAATAATTTTTATAATTTTATTGTATGATAAAAAGTAAGGGGAAATATTAACAAGCAATCCGTTATGAAGCCAGAAGACAGATACCTATAGTAAATTCCGATCGCAAACGATATTTGTTATAAAAGACATAACTGATAATTACAAATTGCCGAGGTTTCCATATTAACCTTCTGCGTATGCGTTATGCTTAAAATATTCACAAACCTATCTTCGTTTGCGCTTCATTCTTGACTTTGACTTGCAAGCATTTCAACATTTTCAGCCAGCAACCAACTAAGAACTTATGCGAATGCAATGCGCACTTTGCTGCAAAAGGCACAAACAAATTCCCTTCCAGTAATCGGTTTTATATATTTTTTTTGTTTTCGATATAAATGTTCGTATATACCATACTGAATGTGGCGGCATTGGCAAAAGTAATTGCTATTGTATCGGCGACTGTTTGGCGCTTGATGTTTCAACCAAATGTTTTGACTAACTTTGGCCGGTCACCTTATCAGCGGGCAGCTGCAGAATTTTGATCTTGGCCTTGTGCGGTGTTGTGACATGTTCGGAGCGCGCCTTGGGAGGCTGAGAACTATAATGAATTATAGCACATGGCGTAGGAATTTATTGTGATTAAAGACTTCGAAGGAAGCGTATACATTCGACGTGTTTTCTTCCCTTGTAATAAACATTTGCGTAGTTTCAATGCTGTTATGTTTATATTCTTGAATCTTGAGGCTGGGAATGTTTCATGTTAATGCAACAGCGAATGTACGAATTCACTATACTCAAAAAAAAGAATTGTTATGAATACCATCGAAATTATTCTACAACCTGTCCCCGAAAATGATCACGAAAATGTACAAATCTGGAACAAAACCTGAAACTCTGTACTTTTCAAATTCATTAGGAAGTGCCTAAACACTGTCTAATTTACCAAAGTTACATTATTAAATGTATATAGAGCCAAAGAGGATGCGATTATCCGTTTTATATTCTAACTTTAATTAAGAAATGTATATGCATTCGTTCCGAACTAACCGTTTAGCACATTTCATTTCATTCAACGCATTTGTAGGGTATTTGATATGTAGATACCGAGATGTTGATTACACATTTTATGTTTTCAGATTATCGCCAGCTTCCTTTCCACAGAAAATTGACCAGAAATATTCCTGTAATAGGCACAAAACCTGTAGCAAGATCGAAACGCATGGAGACTTCAACTCGCTACTCGCAGTAAGCGAGTAACCCAACGTTTTAAATCGTTCTCTTGAATTAATTTAATTGTTTTGCGTCGTTGTTAAATAATGTCTGCAATTGCTTTAAAGCGATAAACTTTGTTTTTTGGACCAGTTATGAGTTAAAAATGCACAAATTTAAGCTAAAAATTCTAAGCCACCTTGCATAAAATGTTAATTTGTTGCGTTATGAGTAATATGTATACGGTACATATAGCCATCCGTTCCTCGTCCGTTCGAGGCAAGCGACGAACCCTAACAATTTAATTAGGCCGCGGCTTGAATGTGTCTATATAGAAGTTGAACATACGGAACATACCTAAGTACGCTACGAAAGCGACGCGACGCAAAGAAGTACCGAGAGGCGCAAGAAGGCGCAACCCATCTTATTATTATTAATAAGTTGTTCAGTTGCCTGGCTGACTTGCTGCTTGCATTCGCTTGTTCGCTAACTTTTGTAGTTAGTCTAATGAAATGGTTTTATTCATCCGGCGGATTCTATTTTTGCCCGCTGTATATTCCTTGCTGCATGCGCGCTCGTCGCTTCTTTATTTTTCATATATTAATTATAAAATTATATATAAATTAAAAGTTACATTTAAACGAACGCATACACACACGTACGTTATGACGAGCGCAAAATTAACGAGCTTATTATTTAAATTTTCTTTTGTGCCGGCAATTAAGACAATGCGCACAAATTTAATTTGCACGTTTGGTTTGAGATACAAATAACATTACTGGGTTTGATGAGATGATGAGTTCTCTTTTCATGCATTGGTTGCTAATACGCGAAAAGTGGGCAAAGCTTTCTACATACACACAACATTGGAATAAGTTGTTTCGTTGTTTTGTTGATATTTCAAACCTTGCGCTTTTAATAATAATTATTGAATTGTTGTTATAATAAAATATTGATTAACTTTAAACAGTAATCTAAACACTCCTTTGTTGATCAGGATCAGCAATAAGCCAGTAAGATTTATTTTACTTTCATAATACTTATAGATATGAGACTATAGGCGATTAGACTGTTAATTTAAAATTAAAGAAATCGTTTAAAAATCCTATTCTAGCCTTAGATTTCTTCAGTGAAGTTTAGTGCTTCTTTTGAAAAATCGTAGCTCGTCCAACTGGAAATTCTTCAAAGAAATATACTTAGGTAGTGTTTGAATGGAAGTAGTAGGTGCGGACGCACGATTCGACAAACCGACAAGACGTCGAAACAACTGGAAACAACAACAAACTTACAAACAAACTGGAAGCCGAAAAAATAAATTGGTGTAGAAACGCAAACACCGCTAAACTTTCCGGCTTACTACAGGACTATCGAACAAAACTGACATGAAAGTTTTAGAATAGTTCTTAAATACTTACGTGTGATTGCTTGTAAAAATCCACTTGCATTTTAATAACGGTCACAAACATTGGAGATCAGTCAATGAAAATTCATTTAAAGCACAAACTTTTTTGTTTTCATTAATCCCACGTCAAGTGTTAATTAATTATTATTGAAATAAGTTCTTATTATTAATTGATGTTCATCCATGCACATTTCATCTCATCTGACAAGCCATGTAACATAAAGCTTTAATGGTTTAAGATATAAATAAGCACTAATTGTTTAAATATTGTTTACTTTGAACGATTTGTATTGGAATATTCATAAATGCTGATTTGATGATTGTTGGTATAATTGTCACGCCGCTCTTTGAAATGACTCAAACACATGTTCGCCGATCGTCGTCGCACTCGCTGCGGCTTTCAAAGAGTTATATACAAGAAAGGTGTAAGCGGCGTGTATAGTTTCGTCGGGCTCGCCGTCGCCGTCGCCGTTGTTGTAATGTTGTTGTTGTTTAGTACAAAGTCTATGGCGGAATGATGCAGCAGCCCGGCGAAGAGAACTAGACCACTCCCGCCACCGGTCATCGTCTACTATAATGCGACCTCACGCACATACACACCGAAAGACATCGAGGATCGAGGAGGCATCGCGTCGTGGACCGTGCACCGCACCGTGGTTCTTATTTAGAGTGGTAGTTGTCGGACGCATGGACGAGGATTTCATATCCATACTCATACACCGTGTCAGATAAATAAGTGCGCAACAAACGAACGGCGATTTCGATGCTGATGCGAGATGCGAGATGCGAGCGTGTGTTGGGAGCGTGAGTGCGAGATGCGAGTAGAAGACAGATAGGCACAGATGATCGCCAGGAGCAAGCAGAAGGCGCGCACGAAAAACGGGATTCAGACTTGTCGTGCTTCTTGATTCCTCTCGAATGGTTCCACAATACTCTATTTATTAAATCTTCAAAAAAGTGCTGAAATGCTTATATGCACCCTTTTCACTTGAGGACTTGAGATACATGTTCTACATGAACAAAGGAATTCATCTAATCGTTTTTAAAGAAATAGGATAACAATCGTTTTATCCCCATTAACGACTACACAAAAGAATTTCTTTGTCGAAATTCGTGTAATAAATCTAAAAGTTATCCAAACTTTTTCCATACTTCCATCAAACAAACACTTGCAAAAAACTGAGAATTATGAATAGATAACTAAATTACAACATAAATAAGACATAAATTCAGACCTATCTTTTAAAGTCAGTATTTCATTTAAATTTGCATACATCAAGCAAAAAATAATTTAAACCACATTATACATATGTATTAGGTATATGAAACGAAATACGATTTATATGCATAAAAGAGTCAACTTGTTTGAAACATCCCTTTTGTTTTACTTAAGCTGATAACTGCTGTGGCATTTGAACGCCAGAAGAGAACACGTAACATAAGCAGCAAAGCAGCAAAGCAGGAAAAGGATAAGTACGGTGACTTCAACGCTGGCTAAAGTGATGAAACTTGTAAAATAAATTCAAAATTAAAATGCAGAATTATGGATATCCGAATAACTTGATATAAATGTATAAATAAGACATAAATTTTGCTATATCTCGTTTTATTTAAATTTGCACTATGTATGCGAAGTGTGTAATGTAAGGTAAATCAGGACAAAAATGATTTGGAAATATTTAAATGCATAAAACTGATATCACCCATCGCTTTTATAACTATCATATAGATTGGTTATGGATTTGTCAAAATTCCAGCTGCGAATTTAACAGTTGTCGACCTTCCTTAAGTGTTTAGTTTCATTAGTTTATGGCGCGAATTTGCAGATCTTATGTAATTTGCATTCTTACTGTTATTGCTATGTTTCAACAAACTGGCTTAATTACTTACGAAAAAAAATCAATGAAATTTACATATGCCTATAACTACTTAAACTATATCTGGTAGTTATCATAAACTATAAAACAATCATCATGCATATAAAGCTTGGTCCAAATTTATGATGGATAAAGAGCGTAATTAAGTTTCGAATAGAAACGTTTGTAAAGTTTTGATTTCAATAAAGATTTGGTTTGTTGTTTTTGTGACAACAGCCAGTACACGTGCGTTTGTGTATGTAGGTGATATAAAGTAGCATTACGTGTGGCAAACAGCTACCGGTTTTCATGTCAACTCTCATTAAAAGCGCTTCGAAATAATTCGTCGTTCGTTTCCTTCAGTGTTCAGTCTTCAGTTCAGTCCAGTTCAGTTGGAGGCTGCGGCTGTGCCTGGCCACAAGCCACATTCTCATTTCAAATGTACGTATATATCACAAGATAGTGCGGATACTAAACTTCACCATCGGCTACTTTACTCGACCGCTCAACTTTTAGTGTTTGATAGTAGTCCTTTGCTATGTATCGTATGAAAAGATGCCGCGACCGAACGACACGTTGAGAAAATTCTTAAAGAGCAAACACTAATGCGTATCGAACGCAACGGCAACAGCCAAAGCCAGGAGCGTGTTCACGGAGGCTGCGCTTCTGGCTTCTGTTCTGTGTGCCTCCTCAACTCCATTTACTACCACTTTTCACAGCCAACATCAGAGATTAAGCATTTGAGACTATCTAAGACGTTACTTAAGTTAAGCATTGTCGGAATGTCTTTTCTTGCTTATCAATGTCAGCATTAATCTTCAATAGTACTTTATGGGTTCATAGCAATATTCTTTTATTCGCGTAATTGTTTATTTACTTAATGTTTTAACCGCCAAACCTTAAATGTAAATGCAAGGAGTGGAGACTACAACGCCCGAATAGAACAGTAACCCAATATTTGGCAATAAGTATAGGTTGCTTGTCAAAATAATGACGTTGCAGTAAAAGTAAATTAAATGTTATTACGATTTTAATACGCCCAGTATATCATACAATAGAAATTTAAAATAAATATTAGTTATGATCTTATGATAGACACTTGGATAGAGAATAGAGCAAACATAGATACTAAAGGTAATCATAAGTCAAAAACGTAAATGAAAAATAAGAAATAACGAGCGGCGATTACGCTTGTTTTAATTGCACCAATTACTCATTCATTTTGTTTTCAACATATCATCTCTCCATCATTTCATCAGAAAGTCGTAGCATACCATGGCATAGCTCGAGCCGAGCTCTGAAGGCATGAAGAGTCGAAGTCGATGAGTTGGTCGTTGGGACGTATCCATCTATTTCATCCACTTCATCCATTTCATCTCGTCATTTGGTCTCGTCGTTGTGATGAAAATGCTTGTGATTCGAGTATAATTGCGTTTTGATTTTAATCGTACGTTTTCTCGTCTTTTTCGAACGATCGTTACGTTCTCTCATTGCCCCTTCTTGCCTATCCCATGGACGTCGTTGATTTCGTTCGTTATCGTCGAATTAATCGTTGGCCAAGATATAAACAACTAATAATTAGCTGGCTCTTTGTAAACGTCGAATGTCACAACGCCGTTCAATTTTTTCTTCATTTTCATTTCGGAGTTATTAATTAGACGTCAATTAATTTTGCTTTTCATCGGCTGTTACCACAGCCCGTGAAGCATGCTTTGTGTTATTAATTAGTCTAAGGTAAATTAATGTAGTCGAAAAATGATTTCGCATCTTGCATCCATAGGCGGAGGAATGAGTCCTTCCTTTATGATGCAAAATTGGAAATTCCACAATTAGTTACATTGCGTGTACAAGTACAAGTTCTATGCTTATATGCAGTAGTTATAGCTCTAGATATGGATATGGGATTAGTTGTATAAATGGTACGCGGTTCTGATAAAGGAGGCGAAATGAAATGAAACATTTTCCGTAAAACCGTAACGCGAACTCGTAACTACGTTATACGATCGTGGCGTGCCATTTGAAAAGTTATTACGCTGAGGTGGACGGTCGTACGTTTTGCGCGCGCGTGTTGTTTGTGTATCCGACGAATGTAGGTACGTTATTTATAATAAACACGGACCACCTGGACGGTGATTAATACGTGGCGTGCTTCGGAAACGCAACGCAACGAAATCCACAACCCGAACCACAAACAACACATGCACCTCATCTTCAAAGAGTTCAGAACTGAACAGAACAGACGAGAGGACGAGAGCAGTCGCGCCGCGCCGCGCGTCCAACAATCCTTCGGCCGCGTGCCTTTTCAGCTTTTCACTTCCTTCATCATCAACATCATCCACTTCTTCACTGGCTCGCTTAACATTTTTCATTTTGGCTTACAATGAACGCACCAGAATGCCCTTAAACCTGGCTGGCTATTCAGTAAAAAAATACAATAGAATTTCTGTTTAAGAGCATCGCATTACGAGCTATCTGCTATCTGATATGATGCGAGCATAAAAACTCTACAATTTGTTCGAGGAATAACATCGTAATGATACAATTAATACAAAGCCTACTGATAATCTCGCTTCAAAATACAAATAGCGCTGTAAAGCAAAGGTAGATATGAAGAGCGCGGCGCGTGCCGTAATGTGCTTTAACAAAAATCTAGAAAGTATGCCCGCCATAGCTAATAACTTGATATTTATAATAAATGAGCAACGTATTAATATGTTTTTCGGCTTCAATTTATTCATCATGCGTTCACGCTACGAACCTGATAGTTGATACCTTATGGCCTTATGCTCATACCTTTTATGTCTGTTTGAAATGGAATATGGAATAGATCATGTACATACTACACGGTTTTTTGGTTATATCAGGATGAATTTAACTATGAACTATGAGATTCTATGAGGTATGGATGGATATGTAGCTTCGTATGTGTACGCATAGATAAATGGATTTTAAATTGAAACAGTCACTAATGTTCTGTTTGAGAATGCACCATGTTTCACATTTCATTTTTTCTTCGTTGGTAAAGGCTCCGAAAACGGTATAACAAATTGATTTTTAAGTATGTTAAAAAATGGATTTAGAAATTCTCATTAATTATTATTAAAGAAAAAATATTATTGATTATTAATAGATTTAGCATGTTGCTGGTTTGAGTCTTGATGTAGTTACATACAAATTAGTTTTAAGTATACTAATAAACTAATACTTTGATAGTTTAATTACATTACGATTATCTACCCTATCTTGATATAAATTAAGTTTAACGATACATTAATTGTTGAACTTCAATTTTGAAAAGTAGACCTCCTTTGAAACACCTTATACGATAGTATAGTGCCTAACAAAAAGTGTTATTAACATTGTATTCTTCATCCTTAGCTCTGTTTACTTGTTTACTTACATCATTAGCTACTTATTATTCCTAATTCACTTAGGTCACTTCGCGCAATTGCCTGCTGCTTGTATAAATAAACTGACTATTATTATACGTTTGTTGACATATCAAACACAATGAGCATTCAATAGATTTGCTTTTGCTCATGTATCCAAATCCATCCATTGTTTTCCCAGTTTGTCTCGACTCCTTCAGCGTCAGACGCAGACCTCCAATGTCTTGTTCCTTTTTGCGTCTTCGTTTTTGACTTGCCCCATGTTGATTTGTTCGTTTCTCTTCATCTCGACTTCGGACAATAGCAAAGACATTAGACATTAGCGACCTTACACTTTACTTTACATAGTAACGTGCAATGACACTCGTAAGTAGTTACCACAGTCAACAACCAACAACCACTGCGACCATTACCAGCAACAAGCAACTAGCGACAAGAAGTTTTCTTAAGTGCTATTATGTAACAGTGTCCTGTGTTCGCACCTAAAGAAACGCGACAAGCGACAACAGCAATTGTTCGTCAGTCACACTCGCAACTATACGAATTTATTCCATACGGTAGTCTTTTAATGGATGGATACAACTCCACAAAACTTATTTCAAATGCTAAAGACGTAAAAGTACACCCTGCATGGCACATGGTACTTTAGGCATGCACGCATTTTATATCGTCAAATATTTATTTATGCAATTAATTTAAATAAAAACTGGCACAAGTCATAGAAGGAATGCATTTTAAATAGCTTATTCATTAATGTTCATTTTATTTCTTTTATCTTACATATTTAATTTGTTTATTACTTTAAATTATTGATTTGACTCGCAATTTTTGTATGAAAATTGCAAAACTGAATCAATTCAAACTTATTATTTCATTAAATATTTCGAAAGAGCGTGTTGATGCATACGGCGAAAGACTTGTAGGAGAACGAGATGAATGCCAAAGACGACCTTCGCAAGGTCGCCTCGCACCTCTTGAGACTCGGACATGAACAAAAAATATCTAGCAATCTATATCGTATCCATGGTTATTACAAAAACAATCAAATCTGACGTTGAATAAATATTTGTCAAATGTCTTATGCTAGGAAATGATTTTTCACTCTATTTTCATTCTTGCTAGCTTGTTACCATCAGCATCAGGTAGGATGCCATCGGATGCCTTTATGTAATGAAACCGTTCCGCGTTCTTTCGCAAAATGAACGTGTTGTTGACCCGTACTATGGCACTAAACGACATGACTGTAAAAGAAACCAGCGGACGAGTGTCTGGTTCATTTGATTCAACACCCCCGCATCCATTCAGTTCAGTAGATATAGAAGGAAAATAACACAATAATTTTTATTTCCAATATTACTTTTCTAATACATTACAATCAAATATATTTTTTTTGATTAAATTCAAGTTTTCGAAATAATTGTAAGTGTCGAATATTTAAAATTCGAATCGGTGGGGGAACTTCATTATGAAATCGTTCAATTTCTCGCCGACTTTCTTCACCACTTCCGGGGCCTTCTGTCTGGCGAAGTCGCTCAGAATGCAGAGTTCCTTCACGGCATACCGGTAGCCATAGCAGTCCTCATTGTCCTTCAGGACATCGGTTGTAACAGGGCCGACGACCTCCGGGGTGACCACGTCCATTGTCTCCACCGGTGAAATGTCCACTTCCATTTTTTCCACCGGTGAAATTGCTGCCTCCTCCGGGCGGCTCTAAACAGAAAAATTTCGGGAATGCATACGAAATCGCGGGTTTTTTCTTATCTTACAAGCGCGATTACGATTGCGCAACCCAACACAACGATTAAGAATCTCATATTGAAATGATGAACGCGTATAATAAAAAATAGAATTCGATAGAGTAATTTTCCTCTGTATATGAATGACAATTTCATATTACTCTCACACAATTTTTGTTTGTTTGTAGCAAAGGTTCGACGATATCTGGGATCCTTAAAAATATTGTTTTGATTAAACAACGCACACTATGATTTTCATGTTGCTGTTACACTGGTGCAATTAACTTCCATAACTATACACAGTCATGATCTAGGATCTATGAAAATATTTCGATCTGTTTACGGTTCGCTCAGTATTCGAGCTGAACTGCAGAAGTGAACACCTACTATAAATAATAAATAGTACAACGGGTACTTACTTACCTCACCTTGGCTTCTTGTTAAATTTTGCTCGTAACATTCACCATCAGTATCAGTAGTGGAAGAGTCGAAGAGTAAAACGCAGCTATAGCTAGGAAGCAAGGAAGCGCCAACGTTGTCTATCGACGATGAGTTATTACGTCGATTTGTTATCGCTAAACTAAACTCAAATTGCAATTACGAACACAATCGCAATTCTAGCATCATTTCGTTGCCTGAATTTGTAATTGCGAATGCTATTCTAATTTTAATTCCAATTCAAAAACACGCTCGAGCATATCATAAATATAGGCACTGCAGTGCCGTCTTGCGTCTTCCCGTGTGTTTGCTATCTGCTGATGAAAATTGCTTTATAGGCGAACGCAACTTATATGGGATGTGGATGTGGATGGCTATGATATACGCTTGCTACTAACATAATGTCTGCAATTTTAAGCCAACGGTAAGCAGCACTAAAAATAAACATACATGCATAAAATCATTGTTCATGATTTGATTTTTGAGGAGTTCGATAGATTTAAAGCTAAATTTTAAGCAACCAACATAATATGTAATAACATTGAAGATATGCGAGTATAGTATATGTATAAATCATGCAGCATTTAGACACAATAAAGCATCTGAACAGTTCCGTGCCGGTCTTCGTATAGTTAATGAAAACTATTTGTTAGGATAATTTATCGCTTGTTATTAAAATGTTCGAATTAATTACGAGCAATGAAAACCATTGCTAATATAGGCATACGCACACGAAGGAGTCAAGCTCAAAGTAAGCTCGCTACGTTTAGCAAGGAGCTGAAGAAAGAAGGTTTGAATAATTTTTACACTTCGCTTTCGATTTGCTATTTGCTTCTTCATTTCGCCTTCAGTGTGTATTTGTAGTGTAGATGTTGTCGAGTTGTTTTCCGACTGTTGCTATTTGTTTGTTATACGGGTACATCTAGTAAAACGTTTACGATTTATAATAAAATAAATTTAATTTTGTAATTAAACATTAACATTGCTATAGAGTATAGACAAGCAGTCGCAATAGGCAGGTAAGTACAAACTACAAGACAACAACAGCACACAACACGTATCTATTAATTAAAGTACAACAGTGTTCAGTGCGGAGTGCAAGAATTAAGAGTTATTTCGTAATTAGTTTTTATTGGCGATGCGTTATTAGATTTATTTCTCTTTTGGGCATTGTTGTAACTTCTCAATAGTCAGCTGGCTCTGTTTTTGAAACATGCAGTATGTGCAGCAATATAATAAATTGAGCTATTTTTTGAATGACTTGAAGCTCAGTGAAGTGACCATTCAATTGACTGATACAAGCATTTAGTTTTATTTAGTGTTACATTTAAACGCAAGCGAAGCGCAAGCGAAAATGAATGAACCAATAATATAATAAAACCGACTAACCGTCGATCTTGGCATTAATTAGCAATTAATCAATCGACAATCGATTTTATATCCTCATTCTTCGCGACATCGTTGTCTAATTCTAATTTATCGAAACTGCTGCGACTGCAGCGGGCTGTTTTCTTTTCGCTTCTCTTTTCTCGATTGGGCATCCGCCGATGTCGATGCTATAAACAACGCTAAAGGTAACATTGTATTCAATTGCTCGCTCATGAGGACTTTTTATGTTTATCAACTGAACAGCAACGGTCTCCTTTTTATAGAAATATAAAGCTCGCGTACGCTGATCAGTTACTTATTTTACGAGTACTCATGTAGTATGTATGTACCTATGTACAAAATCATTATGTCCCTTTGATTTTCTCGAAAGTTGAGCGCGACTTGAGTTTCACGCTAAGTAAATAAGTGAGTACAAGAATGATGAACGGTACGTTAAAGCGCGCCGACAAATTTATGACGTTTAATCGACTATAACAACGAAACCATCAACGGCGATTCAACATCAATAGTTACAATAGTAATTGCATCGTTAACACATCGCGAGACAATAAAATTTATTAATAAAGCTAATGATAATTGAATTCTATTAGGTTTCAAACATGGAACAGATTTATTAATGATATCGAATACTATGATAAGTATCAGAAGAAGCTGAAAGAAAAAATAAGTTGTTTGTGCAGTAATAGTAAAGTCATTAGAATAAAACTTGTCCCACGATTGAGCGCAACGCAACGCAACGCGAACCAAAGCAAAGCAGCTTCATTAATTAATCTGTTTCTGTTTCCTCAGTTTCCAGTTTCTCGGTTTCAGTATCAAGTTTTAGTCTAGTTTCTTGTGCTCGCATCTCACATCTCATTCCTCGTTTGTACATTCTTAGTTTTTTCATAGTTTTTAGCCTTTTTGAGTTGATTAAGCTTAAAGTTGTTTTCAACTTCTTGAGTGCCTCGCTCGCAGATGAGATCTCGTGTGATGTTGACGTTGATGTGAAACGATCCACTCTATATGTTTGTAGTCAATGTCGTCTCCGACTTCGAGTCTCTATATTATGTCACCAGCTTTAATATGACCATCTACAGGCTACTTGCAATTCTATTTAAAAGCAGCTGCCATTGAATCGGTACTTTTGCGCAACACTCTGTCTACGATTTTAATTTGATATGCAATAAAAGTTGTCTTCCTTTATTTTTTCCTTTTCTTTTACGATCTTATCGACGAATAATATTGGATTAGTTTGATCATTTAGATCAGCGCTTGTTTCACAGTAAATTAATAAAAAACGCCAGTCACAGATTGAAATAAAACGAACATAAAAGAGAAATGACACTAAGAAAAAAACAGAGACTTATAAATCTCGGCATAAACCTACTCATTGGTCATTGCAGTCTTGAGTCTTAAAACTCAAACACCGAATCTGTAAAATTTCCCACGAGACTCACGACATTGATGAGGAATGTGGTAACACGGCTACTGAACGCAGGTTGTAAAGCAAATTTAAGGCGTTGGTGAAAACGAAAATTTGAGTAAAATTCGAAATATTCAATCACGGGAATTTCTAAGCATTAAAAGTCTACACATTTTTGTGGTTGTTGGTAGCTTTGAACGTTGTCCTATTTCCAATTGAATCCCATTTCGATTGTGGTTGTTTTAGTATTTCATAAATACCTAGGCATACAATTCTAAATTATCTTTTGGCACGTATGGGCGTTGGTAAAAAGTAAAAGCAAGGAAAAAACACTGGCACGTCGCATATTGCCGTTTTGCCATCGCCGTGGCAATAGCGTAATATAAAATGCTAAACTTGTTGCAAGTATGAAAAGTTTCGCACGAAACGAAACAAGCTGCAGGAACGGTATGAAATAGAAATAGAGTAAAATGGGCAAAAGAAAAGTGTAGTACCGGAACATCCATCTTCAGTAGAGCGTGGCGACGTTCCTCTCGTACACGTACACGTACAGAATGCTGAATGCATACACTCAACTCAAACAACACTTTTTAAACTATGTGTACTTAGCTTTAGTTAGCCGAGATATGAAAACATGTAGCAACAATAATGCCGTGAAACGATGACTAAAGATATGTTGATATGTTGAACATAATCTGTATTTTGCGCTCCTTGATTTTTGTAAGTTGGCGAATCTTTAAATTTGCACCTGCATTTAGTGCCAGTGGTAATAGTCCTCTCCTATATCCTATGTTATTAGTTATTACAGTTTCCACATACTTGTTTGACTCTCGATCAACATAAACTCAGCATTATATTTTGTTTTTGCCTTTGTGGCTTCTATCTGTTCTCTGTTCTACTGCGGCTTGACTTGAAAAAAAATCAGAAACTTAAACCCAAACGAGAAAATTGAAATGAAAATGAAATAAAGAACGGTATATAATGTGTAATCGCATCGTAAAACGTATGTAATGCAATTCAATTACGGGTAAAAAAGTCATAATCGAGTAATATTGTAATAATAGATGAATATCAAAACGTTGGCATTATCGAAACACAACGAGGACAGAACCCAACTAGAACCCGTTCTATTTCTATGTTTATAGCCTGCTAAAGTCCACTCTCTATAGAATTGTACGAAAGAAAGAAACCCTTTCCCACGGATTGCCAAAGATGGCATAAACAAGAAAAGGAAAGGCATCCTCCCGAAGAAACGCTTTCAAAGAATTGAATTAGAAGAGGAAAATCTTTCTTGCGCGAGCGTCGTTCCGTTGGGGAGTTGGTGCAAGGGTACGGCGAGGAAGAGACATAAAGAATCCGAAACCAGTGGAAATTAAATTGAGATTTTTATTGAACTGTTGAAATATCACAATAGCTAAGATTAATTTTCTTTGTTGGACCGTTGGTCGTTGGAAATCGTTGGAAATAACAAGATGAGATGATTTTTGTCAGGTTCAATAAAGTGCCATGTTGTTGTTTGCAGAGCAAGTTAAAATATTTGCAATGTCGGTTTGTTTATATTCAACAAACACTCGTTCTCATCGTTTGGTGATTCATGCGTTGCTCTTGTTTTTTTCTTTAAATTTCAACTTGTATACCGCATGCGCTCACAATCTCACCATATTTTCTCATTACTCTTTAGAATTGCGCCTTAGTTCGCAAACCTTAGTTCAAACAAACGTTACTTTAAATTTAAATCAACTTTTGCTCGCCTTTCGGCTCTCAGTTGGCTCCTAGGTAGATTTCGCAAACCCCCTCAAACTCCCCACGGCAGTCGGCACGGCACACTCATCGTAATCGGCAACGTTTGTTTGATTTATGTGTCTTTTGCAGCTCATGCAGCTTTTTCTGTTGACATACGTATTTGTTTATCCGCTGGTTTTGCTTAGCATAGGTGCTCATAGGCGCTTCGTTCAAGGGGGTTGCAGTTGCTAAGCTTTTTGTGCATATCTTCAACGTTTACGTTCATTCATTATTAAAGAAAAAACGAGGCACAATACACTAAACCGAAAATCTGGACCTGACGCACATTGCTTCTTCTTCGGCTACTTCTTGCTGTATTTAAGTGCGACAAGTTATGGTGATGAATAATTTCTCACCTTGGTTAATGTTTCAAGTGAGGCATATAAATGGACCTGTTCGGCAGTTCGGAGCATTCTGAGCAGCCGAGCATCGGATGGCGATGGCGTTCGCTTTAGCATTGGCTCTTGGGCTTGGGTGCTGAACGGACGACGTCGTTAGCGTGATATGTGAGATGTACACGCCGGGCCGGCGGATTTACAACAATCTTAAGCAAACTAACGACATTGGGGTCGCCTGCGTGCGTAAACCGTGCACTTACTCACCTACCGTGTGGTCCTAGTTACTAACGCAAATGTATTCACTACTCAGCATACGACAGGCAAACATTAAATTAAGCAACTTACCGAATAAATTTTACTTCAAACTTAGAAACTGCCCGTCTGTGACTAGCCTAGACCTTTTCCAAAATCTTAAAATTAAGAGACTCCAACATTATATATCCTTAATTCCTTAAACATTTAAGCTCCAATTGTCACTTCCTTGATTGGATATGACTGGATTTTGTTGGTGTCCTTACGTAAGAAAAGTAGAAGCATAGGTCATAACACAACAAAACTCGTTGCACAAAGCAGCGTAAAAAGTAAAGGACGCAAGGTGAACCCTCATCTCTTGGTATAGTACTTTGCTGCTTCTGAGGAACGGGAACGGGTAAGAAAGAAACAAATAAAGAAACGAACATAAAAGAAACAGCTGACCGGTACTACACATTAGGGTCGGACCTACAAGTAATAAAGAGAAAAAGCACGGGCATTTAAAGCGATCACATGTGCAATGTGTGAAAGTCTTCAACCCTCTTCATATGGCCATCTATGCTTCCATATGTTTTCTAGATTCTTAATTTCTAATGAGGCCGCGCGGATTAAGATAAGATATATGTATAAGTTGTGCGTTGTGTGAGACTTTGTAGTTGTTTAAATTTTGTGGAAATTTAGTATCGATAAATGCAAAAATACACGTCTTCCCATAAAGAAAATAAGTAAATAATGGAAAATGATGAACGGTAAACGACGATAAATAGCGAATGATGAAATGCTTAAAAATGGAAAAATGGCAAATGACGTTTCGGATAAGGTAATGCGACGACGATTGTGCACAATTGCAATCGTAATGGCAATATAAAAGAGCGTAGCGCAACACAGAAAGCAAAAACATGTTGAAAACCACAATGTCCACAATGCGACATTTAAAGGAACTAAGGAACGTAGAAATGAAACGAATAAATATAAAGCGGGAAAAAAGCAAGTCCCAACCTTTACTCAACTCACCACGCAATCGATCTGAATCTCGTTTGATTTATCGATGTCGTAAGCGCAACTAAGTGGACGACTCGATGACGTTGTGACGACAAACGATAGATGATTGATGTTTACGTTTATGATTCTTTAGTGTTCGACGAAGTTTTATTTCTGCAACTGTACATTAGTTTGACCACTTGCTACTTGCAACTTTGCAACTGATGCAATGCTATAGCGCGACAATGCGAAATTGAAATTGATGACGAAAGCGATTTCTTTTATTCGAAATAAAACTACAGGAATGATTTTTAATTGATATATAAAATAAACTTACCTGTTGGCCGTTGACGTTTAAATAAATAGTTGTGGCACGCTGGCACGTGTTCGCAGGTATGCACAGTTGCACAGGCACGCGACGCCACTAAAGTTATAAAGGGTCCCGTATAGGGATAGAACACAGAACAGGTGTAGATGAAGGTCCTATTTAGGAATATAATAGACGCTACTTGTATGTTGACGCTAATAGCAAGAAGCATTTAAAGTACAAATACCTACCTAAGTACAGACACGTAACAACTTCGTATTGGTTGATGAGTAAATGCTTTCATTATAACACCCTGTAAGCTTCAATTGTTTGTTAAATTAATCGGCATTTTATTTTAATACATCACTTACTGCATTGTAAGTAAGAACATCTTGCAATCTTGAAACGTGTTTATTGTAGATAAATATAGAACTAATCGCTCAACAACAACAGCAACGTGCTACGTTCGAAAGGAAAAATAAAGAAATCCTAACGTACGTACACAATAGTGCAAGCTGTTTGCATAAATTTATTCGCATCATGCTGATGCTGATAGAGCCGTAGCGAAGTAACGAAATAATATTCCATGTTCCATGCACAAATGAAAAATTCAAACAAAGCCTGCACATCTAGGCAATGGCGCGCATCGTTTGCGTTTGCTCTATAAGCTCTGCACTCTCGCACATGCAAGAACTGCATCAAACTGCATGCAGCATGTGAAAGGGTGGCGGTGGCCAAACACGTTGTCATCGTAATTCGCATTCCCCCGTCGACTTTTCTGCTTCTATTTCCTACGAGCCGCTCAAAAGGTGCGCCGAAATACACCAAACAATGAAATACTAGTTGCGTATTGCGCGGCACTTTAAGCTGCATGATCGAAAAATTATGCACCTCACCTACATTTTTATGCATAGATAATGCGCTTGTGCATTCATCATGCATCACGTGGGGAGGGTGACTCCGCAAGAGTGGTAGCACCTATGCAATTGCAAAGAAACGCGAACACCCGGGAGACTGAATATGTGAACAAATGAGAACCAGTTAAATTAGCGCAAATCTGGGGTGCTGTCTTGTCACCCTCTACAAATCTAGTGTTAGGACTGGTCTAGATTTACTTTTGCTTTGCTAAATTTCTATTGGGAACATTTGGCCTAGCGTTAACAATAACAATGTTCATTTTGCACGCTTCTTTGCAGTTATTCTGGTTTAGGGCACTAACGTTAGCATCGGATTTTAATTAAATTTTAAAATGAAATCAGTTGAAATTGAGCAAGGATACATTTGTGATTTATTCTCAATATGTTGTTGCATTATAAATATCGTTTGATTTAGATGGAAAGCAATAAAATTTAAAAACGACCAAATATGTTCGAATATTTTTTACGACCACTGCCAACTAACGTGCATTGACTATCATAGAAAGTATTGATACGATGTGTAATATATTACACAATAACAAAACCATTATAACTATATTTGGAATCAATTTCTGATGAGCATTTTTACTTTCTGGTCTATAGCGTTGATCGATGAAGATATTGTGATCATGCATTGGGAGACTCCAATGCGCGAATAACATACGGTTTGAAATAATTTTCTGTGCGCTGCGATGCTCTGAAAGTTGTGTGGTACCCACCTGCATTTTTACGATCATCATTCGATATAATAATATTATTCAATAATGATATAAGCCTTACAAATGTTTGAACACATACCACGCATGTGAAATTGGTACAAGTACAATAAATAACGAATTGATATTTTATTGTTTTACACGCACAAAACAAATATTTGTTTATGATTACAACCAAAAATGAAACATTATTTTGCAGTATTTTTGAAGATTTCAAGTTGGAGTGCGTGCGTTTTGAAAACAATAAATTATTAACGCAATAAAACATCTGCAAAACAAGCCCAACTTTTCCAAGGAATTTTGAAATGCCACTGATCATGAAAACCTATAAAAAAATCATAAACTTTTTATCATTTTTTTAAAATAAAATATTCAGTTTGAATTGACTTACGTGGATGTAACCATACATTGAAGGCAATCGTATTAGTTTGGAAGATTCGAAGCGAAGCGTAGGACGAAAATCGTTATTAAAGACGTTGAAGTCTCCAAGCCGAGTCCCAGCTGACCAAAAGTCGTCTACAACCTAATCACATTCGAGTACATGCACATATAAAATATAGCTGTATGGGAGTTTAGTAATGAAAGATTGACATAAAAATGTTCAAATATCATAAAAATAATAATAAAAAAAAATCAAAAACAAACGTGGCTTTTTTGAGCGCAACACGTCTTTCGGTTTTTCAACATAATTTCGTTTCTGGTGAGTGAACTCTCACAGCGACTCGGACACGTACGGGCATTAGACGCAGGCTCAGGCTTGGAACTTGGAATGAATTATAATACTGGACATTTTAATAAGTTAATTAGTCGGATTAGTTTCGTTCTAATTAACATTTTAAAAATATTAACGAATCAAGCTGGCAAATAGTCTATCGCTATCGCGGGAATCGTGCCACGCGAATTATTTGCTCTTTTACCAATCAATTTCTTACATCAAATAGATTTGATGCAATATTTAAAGCAAGTATCTAATTGAGGCAAGTAAACAGATTGGATTATTTTCCCCCTTGCACGTGTTTCGTCATATTGCTTCGGACGGAATGTAATCTATAATGACTTAAGTTTAATGGTAACGTTTAAATGATCAAACGAATCAAACGTGTAATTTTTCAAGAGTGTATTGGCTATTGCTATTGCTTTATCGAGCGCTGCATACGTTTTTCGTTAATAATACACTAAAAAGATGGACAATTTATCGATTTGAACAAAGTCAATCACCGTAAAATTACGTGTATTTCCTGCTCGTATATCGTATGCCTTATAACGTATGCCTTCAAACGAAATGAATCATTCTGGTCATGATTTTAGTCTTGAATCT
>JARJDT010013478.1:0-10122 GCA_030264655.1 Leptusa sp. GC000079
TCGAAGGAATAACGACGTAACGAGCACCCAGACAAGACACGTCATCTCTTTAATCACGTCGTCGTTGTCGTTCCAAGTCGAATCAAAGACTAAGTTGACTTAAAAGCACACGCACTAACGCTGCTTCTTTTAAGACAATAGTCAGTTATGAAGTGCTTAATTAATTATAATAATTAACATAGTGATAATTGGACCTAATCAAATAATAGGCAAACTTGTGTTCTGTTATAATGGGTGAATTAATAATTATCACATGGAAATTCCATAGAAAAATATTTTAATTTGCAAGACAGTTACATAAATTAGACAATTACATAAAATGTAAGAGGGATGAATCACAAGTTGGAAACTTTTCGGTACAATTGTAACTTTTGTTAGCAGCGTGATCGTAGACATCTTCGTTTTGATGCTCATCAACTGGTTTCACCCTAAGTTACACAAAACGTTAAATGTTTTTTTGACTTCAGGCAAAGAAACTTTTACCTGAAAACCGCTTTCATTACTTCTTCCATAAAACTGCCCTTTTCGCCACTTCTTTGATGCACTTCGCAGATTGCTTTCAATAAGCAAGCCTTACCGTCTTTACTTTGTCTGTAAAATCATTAAATTTAAACTAAACTACCTCAAGACCTCAAGTTAAGCACTTGTGTACTCACGCTGATAAGAATTTTTCGAGTTTGCCGTACAAGTCCCTTCGCGTTCGCCGATGCACTTGATGATAAATCGATGGCGGCGAGGAAGTTCGGCTTGGAGTTGACGATTTGGATGACTCGCGATAATAAACTGGCTGCTTACTATATCCAAACTGTTGCTGATGGTTATTGGCGAAGGGAAACGGCTGCCGTTGATAGTTGTTGTGATAGCGATACCTGTTGTAGCTGGGCGAATGGTTGATGCTTGGAAAACGCACCGGTTGCTGGATCATCCCGGATACAGGACGAGGGCGGATGAATGAAAATGAAGGATTTCGATACTTGTTAATTGACAGTAGCGGCGCATTTCCCAGGTAGACTGGTGATGGGGGTTTGGCTGGCTTGGCGGGGACAGGATCTTTGATTGTGTACTTGCCGGGTGGATCCTTGCGATGAAGGAGTTCGGCTGGCTTACGATACGGTTGAAAAGGATCGTGTGGTAGCTCCCAGGCGAGGGCAGCAGTGCCTCCAATCGTAAAAATTGTACTATGGCCAATTACAGGCATTGTTAAACAATAAACTAAAATGATTTTCAAAATTTAAAGAACAAAAAAAAGAAAAAAATCGAGTTACTTACCTAATTGAAGTGAACTGCCTTCGGGAAAAATCAAATATCTTTTTCGTCTCGATAGGATTCGATCGGGAGAACTCGAAGTGGAATTTTTATCGTGGAAATCAGCTTGGCACATTATGCCAACGCACAGGATCACAAATATCACGCTTTTCATCTTTTGCTTTTTCTTTCTTTCGTTCTTAAGTTTGCTATCAGACGGAACGTTTCGAAATGAAGCTTATAATCACGAAGGCAAACTTGCCGCAAACACACAAGTGTAAATAAATCACGACTGTAACACAATTACTTCATACCGGTATCTTTAGAACGGTAACTCTTATTTACACCTATAATAATTAACAGGAAGGTTTCAAGATGACTTAATTTCCAAGGATTTAATTAAATTAACACTTTATTAAACAAAATACATAAATTATTCGTACAAAGAACGCAAATTTTGCGTGTAGTATCCTAGAGCAAGATCAATTATAGAAAATGTACAGTGCGAGTATCTAGCTGTACATTCGTCAGCATCCGAATTTTCTTGGCCGAAGATATGAGCGTCTCGATAATGGCGATGTTCTTCAGGTTCGCCAGTTGAAATTTCGGTCGTTGGAAAACTGTCGTAAAAATATAATAAGAATTTTTATTCGGATTGTTGTTTTTGCGTGTACGACATGAAAGTCAATGTCGTTTCTTTTATTACCCAAAGACAATTCGCAGTATTTCTTGTACAAGGCCATCGGCTCGAATGCCATTAAACAAAGCCCCCGTTTCGCATAAAGCTTTAAAGATGCAATCCTTTCCGTTATATCCCATGCTACATAAGCAAACATAAATGATTTGTTACTGTTGATATCCACGGCATTTGATGCAGGAAATTACTCACGAGTCCATGATGAGTTCCATCTTTTGATAGAGATCGCGACGGTGACGACGGCGCGCCGCAAATCCGCCGAACGATTTGAAATCCGACAGGACGGCCGTATTGTTGGGCAGATCATACGAGATGCCCCAATTCAGACCCTCCGTGAAGACTTCCGAAGGTCGCAGAATCGTTTGGGCAGTCATGCAGAGGGCAATCTGCCGAGAGCACGAACCATTGCACCAATTGTATAACTTATTGAAATCTTACTATTTTCTTTGCCTTTTTTGGTGAGCTGTGCGAATGGAAAGACAACTGAAAAAAAGAAAATTACTCACAGACAACGTGGCACCCTCTGGGAAAGCGACGTATCTTTTGCGGCGCGATGACCTCCTTCCAATTGCGTTTTCCGAATTTATTTCCGACATTAGCAATGCGAATATCAGCAGCAAAAGCAAAAGTTGTACCGAAACCACTGAACGCATATTTCCAATAGATTTCATCGAGATCGAGCTATTACAGGCGACAAAGTTGAACTGCGTATACGAAACTCAGCGAACACATTGCGTCGAATTTGTAAATTATGCTAATTAATGTTAAGTAAAACTTTGAGTATTTGAAAAATTGGGTTTACGATTCCCGATGGGAAGCTATTTGTTTTAAGAAAAACTGTTGTCGATTTTTCATGGAAATTCGCCGCACTGTTGAATAAAAATAAATGGTTCAATTTGTTTAATTCAATTGGGTCCCTTCCAACAGACATTATAATGCAAAAAGCTTGTCTAAAACAACTCGAACTATGAACGCTTTCATTCCTAATGACAAAATTGATAAAAAACCATTCAGCCGCCACCAGTCCGAGTGATATGAATTAATGAGGGTCTCATCAAAAAAGAGCCACATAGAGGGAAAAAGCGGCCGCAGTGAGTAACCAACGGGAAATATTAGTTTCATTCATCTATCCAGCCGTCCTCCTTGTCATTCTCGCCGTCGCTGGATGTTGGCTGTTGGTAGTTGGTGTTTTAGCAACTTTTATGCTTTGCATGTGTGTATTTTTGCAAATGTTGGAGTCTCGCTCGGGAAAACCCATCCCTTCAACTGAACTGTGAGCGTACCGAAACGTTATTGACTCGTCGCGTTCGTCCAGGATCGGCGCGCTTCGTTCGAGGAGTAAAAGGACGAGAAAGGAAGGATCGCTTGGATGCTGCACCCCAGTAGCTAGGAATGCTGGATCCTGTACGTTAACATTGCGTGCGTTTGCCCGGATCCGAGTTACGAGCGTCCCGTCCGAGTGTTTCTTTGATCGTTTGCGAAATAAGAGTGCGCGCTTTGGTCATGGTGCCGATGCTCCTGGACACGGGATGCTCTCAGGCAGGATGTAGTAGATTCATCAGCATGCAATGAGGTAATGATTGTTTTCGAAATACGTGAAAGAAATTGAAACTTGCAACGGGCCATCGAAATTAACGCGCTGCGGAAAAGTGGGCGTTCACTTGACTCGGCTCGACTCTTCATCGCAGACCAAGACGGAAAAATTGCTTTTGTCCTTAAATATTAAATTATCCTTTCAACTAGACATTTCCACCAACCAATATGTATAGTACAAAACATTACAATAATATAAAGAAAAGAATGTTAAGCTTCAATGACAAAAAGAAAATTAGCATTTTCTTATTAGATAAAATCTTTTGCGCTCAAGCTTGCGGACTAAAACACTCGGGAAAACGCGTTTGAATTAAAAATATGCTAATTTACTGAGAACGTTTTATGCATCGGCCCACAAAAGTATCAAAAGCAAACAATTTCAAGGACTTGGCCCTCGTCTAAAGTAACAAAACGAATAAATATTGAACGAGTATTCGATGTCGGGGCGGTTTTAGCGAATTGAAGTGCGCGCAACTATTTTTTGCATACTGTTTTGCAATCGCTTTGCAAACTGTAACCGACGAAAACTTGTATGTAAGTAGAAAAGTAACAGAATACTCATAAAATGAGAAAAAATTGTTTGGGACAAACGCGGCAAACATTCGTCGCCGTCTACGGCGTCGCACACCCGAAAGACAAAAACCATTTAGAAGTTTTAATTAATTTATCGAGACGCGCACTCTTAATAAACGAAAAGAACTTTTCTAAATGGCTTTTACTCCTTTCTGCTTGCCGGTGGCGGAGAACTTTTGACTTCGATACAAACAACAATGGCAAAACAAGCAAAGCCGAAAGAACAAATAAAGAAGTTGACTCAGTTTCATCCTCGCTCGTCATCGAATGAAATATATTTCCAGGAGGACAGGATGATATTAATGGCTTATAAAATATTGCACTTCTTCGGCTTTGCAGCAGTCGGCAGTTCAGATTCAGTTGGGATGTTTTCTAAGCGACGTTGAACGACGGAAGCATCAATCAAAACTCGATTGCCGGTTCGTGTATTAATCACTTCCTCTTGTGATCAAACGGTGTAGTAAAACGACACCCTGCTGTGTGTTGCAACCCGACCGACTCGTTTTATAGATTACTAAGACTTCTCCGCATCGCATTAAATCAGGCATATCCAATGAGCAATGACGAATACAAACAATGCGTTCGTTATAATTATAACAGCTTGCTGCGTGATTTCCACTTGTGAATGACTAAACGCGCCTTTGTCACACACTATTGCTACTTGTATTAATTAATTTTGTCTCGCTGTTCGGCTCCAATTCCCTAAATATGATTTTATTATAGAAATAGGAAAACAAAACACTCCAGGTGTAGGCAATGCAGCGCTGATAAATAATTCATTCGCCATTTGTCTCTTTTACATGTTTGGTTTTCCATTGTTGGTTGGCATCGGGGAACTCTTCGTTGATGATGAAATGGATGAATAATGCAAGGACATAAACGATATGGAGCTGCTGCTCACGTGGTTCATCCTTGGTTTGGGAGGCCTCCCATCGATCAACTGCAATCCGGACGCGAAACGTCTCTACGATGATCTCCTATCGAATTACAATCGGCTCATTCGGCCGGTGGGCAACAATTCGGACCGGCTCACCGTCAAAATGGGTCTCAAATTGTCGCAACTCATCGATGTGGTACTCACTAATAATAAGCTTCCATTTGATTCTTTTTGCCAAAATAAACTTTTCGTTTTTTGTGCTTTTATGATCTTATTGATTTTTTGTTAACGGTTCAAGAAATGTGCCAAGTCAACGACGACGCAAGGGTTGACAAGGTCCTTTATTGCCTACCAGGAGCATTAGTCCTGTCTGCTTGTGTATTAAAATTTATAAACTTTGTCAACAAAATATCTCACATGTCGCATTTTCGGTATTGACTCGTATCTTGCGCTAGTTTCATATTAATATTGCAACATTGACATGAAATAACTTTAGTGGTTTGTTGCCTTTCATGAAAGCTCAACTAAAATAGTCAATTCTCGATTAAAGGCGCAGCCAAGTGGAATTATTTCATCAACGTTGTTGCTTCCGAATGAGCATGCAGCAAAATCATTCTGACATTAGTTATGGGGTGGCAAGCAAACGGTTAGATTAGACTTCCTCTTTAGGATGTTAATCAGCAAGTCGATTTACTAGAAGTGCACAAATTATAACTCTTTGAGTGATTACCAAAATTCCTTGACACTGATGATTGTTGTTGACTTGCGTTACTCTCGTTAATGCTGTTGCTTTAATCAGTTTACTTTTGAAAATTGAACTCAAGATAAATCAAGACAAACTTATTCAACTGAGTTGATTTATCTAGGGACAATGGCTCTTCGCTCCTCGTTCATTAATAACGCAAAGTTAAATTGAAATTTGAAAATTGTATGTAAACTTTACAAACAAACCAAACTCAATTTGCCGCTCCCTTTTATCCTAAGTTTGTTTAGCTTTTTGCGTTTGCAATTCGTTCTGCAATTTAAAGAAAAACTGCTCACAATCGCATCCAGTTTTCAAGTTCTTTTATTAGTTGTGTAACTATCGGATTAGATCGCTAGTTGGCTGCAGGACTATAGGGAAAACTTAATTGGGCGTTGTTGCAATTTCAGAACTTGAAGAATCAAATAATGACGACGAATGTCTGGGTGGAACAAGAGTGGAACGACTACAAACTGAAATGGAATCCGGACGATTATGGCGGCGTGGAAACTCTTCACGTCCCGTCTGAACACATTTGGCTTCCAGATATTGTTCTCTACAATAAGTATATAACCATTCCGCAAAATTTCGATCTTTTTTTGCTTATTGATGACTTTTAGTGCTGACGGTAATTACGAAGTAACAATAATGACCAAAGCAATATTGCATCATACTGGCAAAGTGATGTGGAAACCTCCAGCCATTTATAAATCTTTCTGCGAGATTGACGTCGAATATTTTCCGTTCGACGAGCAGACTTGTTTCATGAAATTCGGGTCATGGACCTACGACGGTTACATGGTAATACTTTTTGCATTGACTCACGTCAGCAGCTTTGATTGTCCTTGTTTTGCTTTCGTTTGTTGGCAGGTTGACTTGAGACATTTGTCGCAAGCGGAAAATTCGAACGATATAGAAGTAGGCATAGACTTACAGGACTACTACATATCAGTAGAATGGCACATAATGCGTGTACCAGCAGTGCGCAACGAAAAGTTCTACAGTTGCTGCGAGGAGCCTTATCCCGATATCATATTCAACATAACGCTGCGTCGCAAAACGCTCTTCTACACGGTGAATTTGATAATACCTTGTGTGGGTATTTCGTTCCTCTCCATTCTGGTGTTCTACCTCCCAGCCGACTCCGGCGAGAAGGTGTCGCTCTCCATTTCGATTCTCCTCTCTCTGACTGTGTTCTTCCTACTGCTGGTGGAGATCATTCCGCCGACTTCCATAACCGTGCCTCTGCTAGGAAAATATCTGCTCTTCACGATGCTCCTCTGCACCCTCTCAGTAGTCATCACGATCGCGGTCCTCAACGTCAACTTCCGTTCGCCCGTCACGCATAAACTAGCACCCTGGGTGAAAATAGTCTTCATCGGCTTCCTGCCCAAGTTTCTCTTCATCAAGCGGCCGGAGAAGGACGAGGAGGACGAGAACAAGCAGACAGACAGCGTCCTCACAGATGTCATCCACGTGCCGTCGATGCTGGACAAGTGCAAGTCGTTCGACACATTTGATCTGGGCTTGCCGCCCCCGCAGGACGTGATGCGACCCTGTTTCGGCGAAGCGCCCTTCCCGCCGCTGCCACTGTCTGGCGCCGACGAAGACCTCTACAGTCCTGCCACTTGCCGCACCAATACGATGGAAGGCATCAGCGACGTGAGTCCCACATTCGACAAGTTCGGACTGCACGACATGGAGAAGACGCTGGCGGATTCGAAATTTATTGCTCAACATGTCAAGAACAAGGACAAATTTGAAAACGTCGAAGAGGATTGGAAGTACGTTGCGATGGTCTTGGATAGGCTGTTCTTGTGGATCTTCACTGCGGCGTGTATCATCGGCACGGGCGTGATCATCTTCAAGGCGCCAACACTCTACGACAACACGAAACCCATTGACGTGGAGATATCTAAGGTGGCTATTAAGAAATTGGCTTTGCTCAAAATGGACGCCGAGGAATTATAAAACAATGGATTGATAACAATAAACCAAATGAATTCAATGAATGATTGAAATTGAGTACTTCCAAAATGTTAATAATAAATGTTAATTGTTAACGAAGATTGAAACTGTTGAAGGTTGAAAGGAAGACGTTACAGGAATGAGACATGCAATGGTATGGTACACACGTCATGGTACAGGGATAGGGACGATTATTGATTGATTGATTGCGTGTTTGAATTGATGGATTGAAAGAAGGACACATTATAAAGGAACAATACTCCATATTATAATGCGATAACGATGATAATCATTAATGAATAGTAATTGTTTTTGTTATTAACTATATGGATAAACAAACTAAAACATAAAATGAATAACGAAATTAACATTTTATTACTGATTATTATTGTCAAGTTATGTTTGTTTAGTTCGGATTTTATTATGAATTATTAATGAAGATATAATGTTGACGATATGATGCTGTTTTCTTTTATCGATTTATCGAAATAATGAATTGAATATTAAATAATAAACTACTGAATGTAGACATGTTACTATAGATGACGTACTATTAATTTAACGAACAAACGAACGAACTAATACATTTTTTGCATTTAACAATTAAATACTTCGTATTTCTTTCAAACCTACTTTTTCCTATTTTCAATTACTCAAAGTTGGATGCGAGCCAATTAGTATTTTGTAATATAAATTATATAACTTTCATTAATTCAATTCATGTTTTGAAGAACTGAATATGTAAATACTAGCGATTTTAATAAACGAAGGAATAAGAATAGTTACAACAAGCAATCAAATAAAAATTGATTATTATTCGCTTTAATTTTTATTGTTTTTTGCAACACAAAAATGCAAATGTGATGCAGTGCAAAAATTATAAAGCAATTCCTTTAGTCGTATGATAATTTCTTACTATAGAAAACTACGAACTTCCGCGTTTCAAATATGTACACTGCCTGTTTTGTATTGAGATATTTATAACCGAAAAGAAATTCATGAATGATAAAATAGTTTTTAAAATTTTAAATTCGGCGGGTAAATGCTAATGAGCGCAAGCCTTGGGCGGGAAGAATTTCCATTGGTTAACAATGGTAAGCATCCAGCAAAACAGTGGTAAAACGGCAAATGGCCGCTCTTATGCAAATTGCATGATACCGCAGCGCTTATGTTTTGAAGCCAGTGGCTACGGGTTGAACTACATATGATTGCGTTTAAATAACAAATTTTGTAGATCTGGGCAGTCATGAAATATTTAATTTAATAGGAATAACAACAATATGCAATCAAAACGAGCACCTAATATTTAATCGTAGGCAATACATACAAAATTTGAATCCTTTAAAATAAAATAAACTAACGCTATTTCACAAAGCATGCTGAAAACAGCCAACAATTTTTAACATGTGGTTAATCCCTCGACAACATCAACAATACATATAATAAAATCTCAAATGTTAAATTTTTATATTAATAAATTGAAATTCATCGACAAGCAAATTATGATTTAAATTTGATGTATAATTGGCTTGATATTTGATACAATTTCTAATGTTTTATTTTGAAATTGTTTTCTTGTTCTTATATTTTTATTATTGGGGTATCATTCAAATGTAACTAAATATGTGGTAATATTCCAAATGTTTTTTGTTCTGTGTATCTATATGTATAAACACAAGAAAATTATGCTGTTTATTACAAACATTTCCCTTTTTTCTATATTTCTATTAATAACCAACAAACAAATATTTAACAAAAATAAATTAATAAAACAAAGTAAAAAGTAATTAGATTGAAAGAGTTGGATGTTTGAGCAAGAAACCATATCTGGGCTATGCTACATGCAAAATTGTTGATTTGTCGGCAACCTAAAAGGAAAAGTATGTAATTAATAGAATAAATAATTTATTTAAAAATTATTTTATATAATGCATGAAGAAATACATATATGAAAAGTAAATTTGAATCATTGAAAGAAATCGAAACACTTATGAAATCTATTGGAAGGCCCTCTGTTAATGGCTTGCGTAAGTTTGATATCTATGCAGAGAACAATAGAAATAACAGGTGCATGTTGACCCAGTGAACAAGTGCACATGGTAGCGTCTGCATTCCATGTTGCTATTTTGGTTGCATGCATTTAGGGGCTCATATGCTAATTAAATTTATTTATCAATTAATAATGTAAAATGTAAATGTATTCTTGACAAAACAATATTTTTTATTATTTATTTATTTATTATATATTTTTTGTTTGGTTGTAAAATGCAATAATTCTTTAAGTACGGAGAAAGAAGAAGAAGAAGAAGTGCACTGCTTCTCGAATGGGATTAGTTGGTGCACCCTTGCAATTCGGTGCCTCCAGACTCTTATGCGTAATAAATATTAAAAACAATAAAATAAATATTTTCAAGAAATAATCCTTGA
>JARJDT010013481.1:0-12221 GCA_030264655.1 Leptusa sp. GC000079
TATTTTATAGCTATATCAATCGAGTCGCAAGCAATTCTTGTTTGATAGTTTTGATCTTGTTACTTGTTTATTATGCAAGCCGTCGCAAGGCTTGTTTAAATGATGAATACGCAACACGAACACTGATCCTTTTAGCTGAAGCTTATTTAATAGCGTAATGCTTAACAGCACATGCAGTTTTAGTAACAGTAACACACTTGTTAATTGTACATAAACGCAATTGAACTATTATTAATATGATATAAAGAGCTGCTTTATTATTTAATCCTTCATGCATTCATGGCTGGCACACAAAACGCTTGTGGATTTGGTACTTGCACTTGGCCAGTTAGTTAAGTTAATATAGGAAGATTGATGATGAATTCGTGGCTTTGTTGCATCTTGCCAGGCAGCAAGCATTTCGGTTTAAGTCGAAGGCGCGACGTTTATAAAACGTTTAATTTCAATATAAACAAGCGCAAGAGGCAAGACAAGTGTTCGGATAATTATAAATCATTCGGCAATGTGCGCGTAGCTATTTTGTTAAGGCCTCTCTCTTCCCTCCTAATTGAATCTAATTTTGCCGGAATGTTAATCGAATATAGGTACCCACCTATCCATGAATGCAACTATCAACCTGAAATTTATTTTCGCGAAATATTCAGGTTCGCATTTCGTATAGGTCAGCACTACAAATTCATACTTTATTCATCTTATATTTAAGACGACTTTAATCCCAATGCCTACCCTGTAGATAATCTTGATGTAGTTGTTTTTGTTGAACATTGGAAAGGTATGCGATTATTTATTAGCATTGATGCTGCTGCCGCTGTCGCTGCAAAAATATTATTTGAAAATTATTGATTTAACGAGTAATGCTCGTTGTAAGCACGTGTGTTAAAGTTGCTTCTTCACAAATGCATGTACATTAAAGTGCATAAAGCATGGAGTAGAAGTGCGTGCTTAAATAACGTCATTCCGATGAGGATTACCTACACTTAAACATTGCGTTAAGATTAGTGATAAGTAAGGACTTAGTGGAATTGGAAATAAAGAAACGCAATGTGTGGCTTGCTATTCTCTAAACCGAAGTTATCTTAATTTGCATGTTTTGTTTATTGCAATAGCACACACTGACTTCTAACGACATACTTGTTTGCACAAACAGTTCTAAGAAGTTATGTTATTGGCAAAACATTTCCGAAGTTCTGACAAGTTATTTTGGTGGATGACATTTTTCTATTCGACATTTATGGCTCAGCTCTAACATTAATCATCTTTCTCAGAACATAGCACGTATAGTTTAGTGCTACCTTTAACAGTTAATTTTCTTTGGTTTCCCCCTTGAGAAAAGGGTTGACTTTCTACTTTCTCATACTCTCATTGAACAAGAACATTAAAAAAAGCGCGCATTAAATTAAAACAACAAACTTGCACTGCAACTTTGTCTTCACACACAATTTATTCAAATATCTGTGCAGGCTCCACATGCAGATGAAGCAAAAAGTATCCTGTGTGCTATTAAAACAAGTTGCATATTTGCATAAGTATATTTTTAATTCTTGTTGAATATTCTTTATTAAAAAATACCAGATGTCATTTAAACTTATTTTCACATTGTTTTCACTTCTTGAATACAGGGCCGGTCTTTGGCCGATGTAACCAATGAAATTTTGTGAGGCTTCTAAAGACCCGGGGTCGAGTCTCATTTTTTTTCAATATAGAAACAAATAATTTGGCAATATTATCTTTTTAAATTTGCAATAAGAATTCTATAAAGTGTTTTCGAAGATTTCGTGTCAATCTAATTTTAATCTATATTTTTCGAAACTTCTTTCGTTATTTTCATACCGAATTTCATACTTACCGTTTTTGTTAATAATCTTGTTCATATTTATATGATAATTTTTTTAAAATCTACGTATTTAAAATCGAATTAAACAATACATTTAATACATATGTTCTATGTAGAATTATAAAATGAAGGAATTTATATGCAATGTCTATAGCAACTTTCACTTGAAACAAAATTATGAACCAAATCGGATAAATTATCATACCAGCCAGTACTTCAATGTTCAATTATAATCAAAATGATGAGAGCTCATTTAATTTGGTATGCATTCACATATTCACTTATTGCATGAATTGCATATAACAAATTCATACCTAACTAGGAAAACTAAGAGAAATACGCGCAAATTTACTTAAAGTCAACGATACGTTTCAGCTTGACGTACTTATAGTACTTTATGGCTTGTAAAGCTTCTTAATTGTTTCCTTAACGATGAGCCCGGCACGGTTAGAATTTCAATTAGATTGAAATATTTATTATGCCAAATATTTTCGCGTAGTCCGCAGTGCATTTTCTGCACATATTCTACATTTTCGCATCGAAGATGCAGTATTAAGATAAGTGCCCACAATATTATTCGCAATTAGCGAAACAATGATGATAAGTAAAGAAATTCTCACGACTCACGATTGACGCCACTGTCATATTCGAAATGTTTGTTATCTTTCCAACTATTTTGCAAGCAATTTGCTGAATGCATCGACGTCATTTGTTTGATTAATATTGCTAATTATTTGATAGATAAGAAATTGTGTGATATTAAACGTTAAATTGAGCTGGAATTATTAATTAAATGGACCTGTTAATGACTCCAACATTCAGCAAAAGCAAAAATACAAAGTGATCCAATGGTCTTGAATAATATGCGTGCATTTCTTATGACATCATTTAGTATATGAGAATGCAGGAGCAAATTTGCGTTCTGCAATGTCATTATGTGCCAGTGCCACAACACTCAATTACTTCGAGATGGCTCTTCTGATGGGTAGTGTTATCGTGCGTGCATCTAAATGCCTTACTATTATCGTTTAAAATCATCGAAAGCCATCTCGAGTGTCAACTACCTTAGTTATTCTTATACCTCTATAAGAAGATAAGATGAGAAACTTTTGCGTCGGGCTCGGGCGCAAAATATGCAAGAATGAAGATAGTAAGCGAGTAAGTAAGTTAAGTAAGTGAAGAGATTGTGATCTTGGAATGTTCTACTTGTTCGTTTTCACACTTGCCGTTTTGTTGCATGCTGCTTTTGATACTTTCTTACAAGCAACAAGCAAGCTATGAAGAACACTTCGCGAAATTGCTTATTTCACACTGTTGAAGCTTCTGTTTATGCAGTTGCAAACGCAAAATCCAAAAAAAACTAACAGAGTAGTAGTAATAATAATAATCGTGACAATTCTTATCTTGTGGAAATGTACAAATGTAGACATGTAATTTTAAAAATTTGAATGCGTCGTCGCAATTCTTTTGTTTTCAATTCGCATAGTCAAACTTGATGGAGGGTGGCAACTATCAACTAATCTGAAGCGAATGGAGCCATTAAACTACACGTTTTTAAATGCTTCTTTATACAAATGACACATTAGACTTGCATTTTATTAGCGAGGGTTCTAGGCCTCCACGGTGTCTTCATCTTCCCTCTACTTGAAAGAAAAATATAGCGAGGGTCTTCACATTCACATATTAAATTTTTATATTGGCATTGGAACTAACGACACTCATCGGGTCTGCGTTTGCGTCTGCAAAGAAAAAACAAGCTGATGATATAGATAAAATAGGGAAGATTTTTTCATATCTCTTCGCGCTTGATGATTTCCTTAGAGTTTATTTTCATTCCCTATAGCTTGCGTTTGCTTTGCGTTCGGAGAAAAAATATCAAATGCAGAGAAAGGGGTTGCGTTGCGAGAGATGTCAACATCAGGCAGTGCTCTTGAAGGGTTGCTTGAAAAATACGAAATATACGCATACGAAGAGCGAGGAAAAAAGGAAGGAAAACAGAAATGAATGGTACTTGCGGGTGTATACGCGGAGAAGCGGAGGTGGAGGGAACATATAGTCGATACGAGCTGACAAGACGCATTTTTACCCCTTTTAAATGTTATCAGCGTTTTGCCTAACCCTTATTCCCTTTACATTTTCGTAGAAAACTAAAGTGGAAGCAAAATTCAAACTCCAATGAATTCTGCTGAGATGTGTTTTTTAAGTTTACATTTTATTGACACTTTTCTTCAGAAAAAAAATTCTAATGATTAAGTTATTAGTTATATAAAAATATTTTTAGGATTTCCATAACATTCTACGCGAAAACATTTTCCGGTTGAAATAACACACACCCAACGAAACACATACAAAGTGAGGAGATTTGTTTTCGTAGCAAACGCATTGCAGCGAAAATAAAAATTTGGACGCATTTCGGCCGGGCTAAATTAAATGGTGTATACACACCGCAATCAAACGTGCATCCGCATTTGTATTCTCAATTTAACTTTGCGCTCGTAAAAGTCCGGCCGAATGCCGAATGCCAGCAGTGCCAAAACCGAAAGGGTTCAGCCACCAGCACCGGGGCGAAAAGGGTTTAGTGAGTTTTAGATATTTATACGTTTTCGTACTGTAAATATACAAAGTGTTACTGTCTCTTATTAAATAACGAGCGAAAAATTTGGCTCGCTTTTTTGCAACATCCTTGGCACTTTGGCAGGACCAATGTTAATGTTGGTGGCACAACACGGCGACAGAGATAGCAAATTGAAGCAAGCCGGCCATGTCCGCGTCGTTATCGATCGGTCACGTGGTGGAACTCGGTGGAGACGGCGTCAGGGGCGACGCGACCTCCACATCCAAGCCAGGGGCCAGGCCAGAGTTCTCGGACTGGATTTATACATTCACTAAATTGCCATCTTAGTGTAACTATGATAATTCACTAGCCGATTTTTAGAAACTTAGAGTGTGAGTTGTTAGAGTTTGCGAAAATCTTAATTCAGAAATGGCACGTGCAAAAAATTCAAATATATAACGTGTAAGATTATACAAGTACAATTTGATGGAACCCACCCTAAAATATCGAAAAGAATCGATGCTGGGTGCACGATGGCAAATAATCCGAGGGGTTGCGATCGAATCGGAAACTCGCGGGCCGATTGGACGCGCGTCCACCTCATACTCACCCGCATTCGCATTCGTGTATAGGTGAGTGTACTGGCTGGAAAACGAGGGGAAAAATCAAAACACGCGAACGAACAGCAACACGCAAGCAATACACAGCACAGTACAGCACAGCGCAGACGATCGCTTCCTATGCATGTGCGAATATAGATTATATCGAATGGAGCGAGGGTGGAAAAATGCCATGATGGCCCCCGTCGACAAGGCGCGCAGGAGGGTGGGTTTTCGCGCAAATTTTTACGTAGCCGGAGGAGGTGGAGTAAAAATTTTCCGACGTAATGGGCACGCACAGTCCTGTTGTAGATGTTTCCCTCTAAGTCACCCTCGCACGGTTTTTTCGCGTCGCGACTTGGGACCACCCACCCCTCATCATACAAAAAGAAGTTGAAAGTCGAGCGTAATAATCACATAGTTACTTTCGCGTACGACTAATAATAATCTTTGACTTAATGAATATCTAACATCAAGTAACAAGTAACAAGCAAAGAAACAGAAAAGGGAAAGGAAAGCGCCCAGGAACGCAGGGGTAGATCGTAGATTCAATTTCACTTGTATATTATTAAAAATACGCGCAGCGTTTTCTTTAAAAAGTTTTTTAATCAATGTCGTCGTTACTTTTAACTTTAATTATAGAAAAGTCTCGATCAAACGTTAACTCTACAAAGAATTCCAAATCATTAGAAATATAATACATATTGAACTTTACAATACAGCAAATCCAATGCGCGCGGGATTAAATAAGATTTACTAAGTTACAATCCTTCTGACGTAAGATAACAAGACATCAGCAGGGTTTATGAAGCAGGTATTGCTTATTCTAATTAGTAAGGTTTCTCATTCCCCAAATGTCTAATTAAAAAGAGGGACGAAAAAACATCAAGGCCAAGAAAGTCCAAACAAAAGGAAACGGTTCAAGTGCGCTGTTCAATTTCCTCTACAAGGTGTACAAAAACTAAAAACGATTCCAACTAATTGAATTTCCCAAGAATATCAGAAATTAAAGACACTTTGTATTGGTATGTACCGAGTTTAGGCCCGTTCGAGCTTTATTATCTCTAATTACTAACCTTATTCTCGACAGATTTAAGTCCCCTCACTCCTTGTACTTACGCTGACTAACTAGAACCACTTCAACGTTAATTTCAACGCGAGCGCATTTCAGATCCGGAATGTACCTAAAGCTAAAGACAGTGGTGGAACGCAATTTCCCTAATTGCTCTCAATATATTTCTTTTACTTTTCCGCATTGAGAGTGTTGGCTTCTTGGCAGCATATTGCTCCAGCTCTAAGTTGCTGAAATGTGTTTACCAGTTAAATGCTGTCTGTAATGTGAAACAATAACATTTAACGCCCACGTTCTCAGATAAATTCGAGATTGCGTTGCGAATCTTTCTTGATTAATAGACAATCTAACTTACTAACCATATTTGCGAAAGATCATCATAATCTAAAGTAGGAGTAGGAAAGTCTCGAAAGTCTCAAGACCGAAAATCTCAAGTCTCACAAGTATCATCCGAGAACCGAGAGTGCACGTTGCGAAACTATCTTCTTCACTCGCTGTGTAAATATTAGATATATGACTAGGTATTAGCATGGACTTCTCTTCCTCTATGGCATTAGTTGCCTTGCCTCATATACTTATGAGACTTGAGAGGAGTGAAGCACCGCAGTCGAGGCTCGACTTTCGAGGATGGAGAGAAGTCGATGCAAGGAAATGCGTTGTAGGTTGTAGTGCATTACGTGGATCGAAACTGCATTAGCGAAACCAATTTCTCGGTAACTGCATCAAGTTAGCGTAACATGTAGGTAATAACCAGATTGCTACTACAAATAGCTTCCACTTAGTCTCGATCGGTGTGTCGGTTATGTAGATGGAGTGGTTGGTTGGTTGGATGGTATGGAGAGGCGCGATTGCACATACATTTTCGTACACACACCAACAACCGAGAAAAATTCAATTTGCACGCTTCCGCGGGAAGACCGAGCGGTTTACATAGCCGCGTGTAACTTTGTAAATTTCGCGTTCGTTGCAAAACGCTTCCCATAAAATACAGGAACCGCAATTTGTGTGAGAGTGTGATGCATCTCATCCATGTTAAGCCATGTTCCATGTAGATATAAAATTTAATTTATTTCATAACTACATACCGTGTAAATACTTATTAATAGAGATACAGGGTGATCGAAAAATACTGAGTAAATTTGAATTTTCCGCGTTTCCGCGGAAAGCCAGTTAGGTTGGTACAACTGTTTTTAATTGAGTGACACACCATATTTTCATTTTTGAACTTTGACAGGATTGATATGTGAATAAAAGTATTTTAATCAAAACGGCAAATTCCAACCTGCCCAATATTTTTCCAACACCCTGTACGGTGCACCTCAATTTTATTCAAAATCTATTTAACGTTAACCATCAATATAATACAAGTGAAAATATTTATAAAATTTGCTATGTAAACAGACATTATGAAACAATATAATTAAATAGGATGCGATGCAAATTTGCAATATCCTGCTTCAAACAGCCCTTTTTCCTTTGCCATCCTTTTCCCACAGCTTTATATCCTCATTTCTAAACTAATAATACACATATTCACCTTCAACATCTAAATTTTCATTAATCGCCGTTTTAATTCGCCATGTTTGAACCTGAACGTTCGCAAAATTAATCATTTTCGATTAGATCTAATAATAAGCGTTTTGCGCAGGCACGTCCGCCGCATGTGACGACTTAACATCATGTCTTCAATCTCGAATCTTTGCATTACTTTCTGAAATTTTAATCCGCAAGCTTAATGTAGTTCGCGAAGGAACTAAGCACTCAGACTCGGGAGGTCTTCATTTTGAATTTAATAAAATCTTAACTGATCTAAGAACAAATATTAACGTATTAGGTGCAAGATATAATTAAATTGATGGCAACTGAAATTTGTTTTTAACGTGAGATATTTGCGTTGTATGCTACGCTACTTGAATTTATATATTTTAAAAAACAAATACATTGTATTAAATTTAACTAGACATTAAAGGCCCAAGATAAATGACTTGCAGGCTAACAGTAGTTCGCTTGTTGATTTATGCAACAAACGACGCACACACTGATTGCACTTGGCCATAAATTATTTTTAATCGCACACACTTCCATGTACTTTGCCTTGATTTTTTCAGCAAATTCGTGTTTCTAATGTGACAACAAAGCCAAAGTTCAAAAAGAATGTAATTTTCTAATAGTAAAAATAATTGCTCGCTTGTAATAAATAAAAACACTTGGAAACTTAACTTATTATGCCAATTCGCACTTTTCGTGCAGTAGAGAACTAATAAAAGTACAAAGAAAGTCACCCTCGCGCTCGTATTTTTCTATCAAATTATTTTAATTGCGACCTAGCATTCTCTGTCTTATTGCTCCCCAGTCGGTCGCACATTCGTTGGGAATGATATAGCACAGAGGAATTAAATGCAGTATTAGTAGTTTTTCTAGTCTTCTTTGCAATTAAGACTTTGTCGTTTGTGCCTGGGCTGGGAGAGCTCCCATTGCCGAATGTTTATATGCAGATTATATGAGGTGTGACTGATGATGAAATGCGCCCGATCCCTATAAGAACTGTGTACTTCTTTCTATTGCCGCGTTTGTAAATCTTAATAGTCGACCGTCGCTGCATAATAGTCGTAATAGGTTATTAAATGTTACGATTATGATAATGACTCCGTCGCATGGATTTTATGAAAATGTTCTGTTATTCAAGGTCTATTAATAGAAAGATAAAAAAATGCATATTTAAGTTTTATATGTATACTTAGAAAGTATAGAAAGTTAAATATCAACCAATAAAATATGAGAGATATTTCGTTGGTCCTTATTATTTTTCAGGTTGACCACGAATCTACCTAACTACTCATGAATAAACGAAGATTTGATTTGGATGTGCTTATAGAAAATTTCCCGGTTTTCGCTTTAAAACTTTTCTTTATATAAGTTAAAGAAAGGACAAATATATTTTCAAACCTATGTCCACGCACAGTTCCTCATATTCCTGCTTTCTGCACCTTACTGCCTGCTAGCTACCCTGTACGAAACGAAAACATGTAGGAGGGAAAACTCACCAACGCCCTTTTTTACATAACATGATCGCCATCTTAGTTTTCCCCGAAAATATTCAAGCAGTTACAGTTTCTTTAGATATAGTTTTTATATAATTCAAAATGTAGAAACAAAACTAAATAACTGATTAAGATATTTTGTTTTATTATTGTTCTAATGGTATCTATCAATTTATTTTTTTCCTTTCAGTTTCTCTGTTTGAAACAACATAATGCATAATTGAAGTACGCGTAATGAACAATCATGGGCATAAATGATAATGAGATTATGATTTATTGCTAAATCGCATGGGTTTATTACCCGCTGCAATGATGAAAGCGGTGGAATAGAATAAACTAAGTATAGAAATTACAAAACACTGTTAATTTTAATGTTAAAATGTAAAAGTTGTTTAGTGGAAATTAAACATTTTGTTATTGGCTTAACGCAATTTTCCCACATTTGCTTAAAGATTCTTCTATGCGCATTTCATTATATAATTATACAAATTTATACAAATAGCAATGAGTCGTTAAACTTATTATTCGGACGATTAAGTCTCAAATTCCTTGGCTTCGCAGATTTGCAATTGGCAGATTAATTTTGGTAGCAATTTAGCCTTTAAAATCGTCACAGTTTCCTTGAAATCGCTGCTAAATTATTATACTTGTACTTTACTTAATCAGTTGGCCTCGTAAAATACAATTTAATTGAACTGCGCGCGATTGCCAATTCGAAATTGCATGAAATGAGGAAACATTCCTCGCTTAAGAAAGTTAACAGCACGTCGTTATTATTGTGATTGGTATGAAGACGATTATCACGAAGGCAAACGATTATTGAAAAGTGCTTAACGTAAATGGTGACAAGTGCCTAATCGAAAGATTCCAACAATTATTTCCTGACTATCAAGACGTCTGAGGACATTTTAAGACTTTCCTTTCTTATTCTTCTTCGAAACTGCTAATAAAAGTCACTTCCAAAAAGAAATCAAAATAAAGCCATCATGCTTAATGGACAACGTTTTTTTCTTTTTTCCTTGTATTAGGAACTTTTAAGTTTGTTGCCCTTTTGGGGCAAGATATTATTAAAAAAATAGAGAAAACACACTGGAATTATTAAAGCCATAAATTGTGTTAAAACATTTAGCAAGGCAAAATGCAAACGTAGTATAACCACAGCAAGAAACAAGTCGAATAATATCCATATACATTCCGCACATATTGTTTACGAATTCCTCTCCGGGAAAACATAGCGTGGCGCGAGCAAAATTAATAATAATGTGAATTTATGGACGGAGCTTTTGCATCAGCAAGGGGGTTGGTTTGCCAAGCAATAGCCATACGCACAAAACACATGCATAAATACATATATACAGAGTCGGATGTTAGCTGTTGGCAAAAGCACAGGACTTTGTCCAACACTGGACCCTGGTACAGAGGGATAGAGGACTAGGAATGAATTTTGATTGTGTATACTGAATACTGGAATATAATACCAGCAAGTTCCATGTTTCGAAATTCGAGCAAAAGGTCGACATTATAACAAGAACATATTGTGGTTGGTGCTCTTTGAATTTTGCATTTTTCATTTAAATATTTACCTAGGAAACTGCAAAATTTAAATTTTTACCAAATGTAAAATTTAAATAACTATAAAACGTTCGCAAATGGGGTAATGGAGTTCTCTAATAAAAGTTATAAAGAAAACAATCAAATTTTCATGGTGATTACACTTCCTAAAAACCCTATCATTATTTTAAGTGGGTAATGGCTTCATACATAATTTGAAAACAACGAATTTCTTCCAAAAAACCATCAAGTAAGTATCATCACGTCAACATACGACGACCACTCGAAAATTACTACGTTGTGTTAAACATTAAAGAGTAAATTACCATAATAATCACTATAACTAAACATGATAATCTTCACTAATTTCATTCATTTGCTATTTTTGGTATTTATCAGCAAAACGTGCATTATTGAGTTACAGTTGTAAATACATGTCGGCGACAGCATTCGATATTCGCCTATTCAAATTGCAATCCTAGTGACACAAAATGAAATTAATGATATTGGAATTCAATGGGGTGTAAAGTGATTCAAAGCCAAAGCCGAATTGATATTGATAACGTTACTACACTATTCGACTATTCCGCAATAGTTAGTACCTCCTATTCTCTATCCCGACTCCTATTCGAAATGTATTTATCGCCAGATAGGTACATTCGATGTCGGCGGGAAAATCCATTCATCGTACTTCTATTTGGGTTTCGGGTTCGCTTGACATGTGGCGATTTCACTTTCGAACCAATTACAACTATCCCACATTCAAACACGGAAAACAGACTCACTCACTACTACAAGCTCCAACAACGGTCAACATATCCATTAATATTGCTATTAAGAAGACCAATGCAGTTTAAGCACTTTGTTTTTATTTTAATGAAGTACTGTTGTGGTGATGGCGATGTTTTAGCATCAATTGAATCGTTCAATAGTTTCATGTTGTCTATGCAGGGCCGCATTAAGGTGCATGTAGGCCCTAAGAACTTGATAGGCACCAAGCAAATTTTCATTGGTACTTAAAAGTTTCACCTAAGTAAACTATAAAATATTTCTAAATTATTTCACGAACAACTTGAAAATTAAATGAATTTGCTATTAATAAATATCGCAAATTACTATGAATCTTGTTTTTAATAAATATTTTTTTAGTTTTGTGTTTTATATTTTTAAATCGTTTGATTATTATATATTCTTCGAGTTTTATGTCAATGTTATATTTTAGGGTTTCAAGAGACAAGAATTCTTGACATGAATTGGACTTCTTGGATGTATCGAAATATCACGACAATAAGAAATTTGAGTTTCTTGTCTTACGTTTTTTATTTATTTTCTTAAAATTTCTTGAACTTTCTCCACATTTCTTGATATTTCTTGTCTAGTTTCTTGAAAAACGTAATCTTGTCTTGTATTGATTTTTCCATACCGAGTCTTGTCTTGATCTGGTCACGAATTTTGTCGAAATCAAGACAAGAATTTTGGAAAATCCAGACTCTCTGAAACACTATACTAGCATTTTCGTAGGTACCAAATCTGTGTGGACCTTAAGAACTGTGCCTAGGGTGCCCAATAC
>JARJDT010013489.1:0-12495 GCA_030264655.1 Leptusa sp. GC000079
CGCTTCGCTCGGGCAGACAAAAAGCGGCGGGCCGGCAAATTCAACTTTCTGCCCTAGAGTCACAATATACTATTGTAGTTACATTTTACATGAACTGAAATATTTTTAGTTGGATATTGTTTTGCTTTTCGATTAAGAACTCAGTCACTTTTATTACTATTTTGCACAGTAGGCTTTTTATGAGTTTTCCGAAGCTTTATTGAAGATCGTTTTCTTTTTATTTTCGCTAATATTTTCTGCTTTGAAATGTTTATTTGTTTATTAGCTTAGTTTGATTGTTATAATAAAACGCGAATAGTCGATGACAGAAACGCATGCAAAAAATTAAGCCCACTTCAATGCGTTAGTTCCGTTTGTTTCACTTAATATGTGAGAACGTAAAATCGTAAAATAAACGCCGGCATATTTTCGGCCTAGATAAGAACGACTTTCTGATTACAATAAAAAATGCTGACACACGCGAGGAGCAAGGGCGAAAGAGTAAATGTTAAGTACGGAAACAAAAATCTAGTAAACGAAAAGACATGACAAAATATAAAAATAACAAAAACAGCACAAAAAGAGCAGCACAAATAGATGGTGATAAGAAATAATATGAAAAAGGATAACCGAGTTAACAGGAAGGACAACGGGCAGTGGGTCGTCTGTAGCCGTCGTAAAATAGAGCATTTTAGGGCTTGCAATATTAGTTATCGTGTAGATTACGTCATGTCGCTATGCCGTCATGTGTTGGCTTATTTTATTCTAGTTTATTTTTGTAACAGACTTCAAGGATCGTATACAAAATGCAGGAAAAGATTTTCCGGCCTCGCAATCAATCCATTTCCGCAATTTGTTCAAACAAAACTATGCGATTTTTATTTCAAAACATAAACTTATACATATACTTGATATAATTCTTATACGCAATTTAATTAGCAAGAAACATTGTCCAACTATACATTTCTTCTTACTTCCTTTGCTCTGTCTTAATGCAGCTTAAGCACTACTAGTAGTAGTTTGGCCGAAATCCCGAAGCGTTTAATTAAATTTACTGGTCTTTTATTCGACGCGTTGTCTCGTTATGTTTTCACTTTAGTTTCTTTTCTGTTCGTTTCGTCCTTTGTGTTGTTCCTATATCGTTTTTTTCCCTTTGCTTTCTTTACTTTCACATATCCTGTCTTGGTGTTTTTTCGTGGGATATTTGAAGCTGTGATGTGGTTTGTGCCTACATATCGAATCTCTTCGCATTGCGTTTGCCTTGCATTTTATTGTTATTCGTTGAAAATTAGATTCTTCCTTCTTTTCCGCTTCGAGTTTCATTGTTATGTGTGCGCGTAGTATAATTGAGGCAAAACGGAACCTCTTTCAAGGCGCGCACACAACTAGCACATTACGAAACGAAGCGGAAGGATGCTTGGGAAAAGTAACTATACAAAGTGTCCTCGCAATCTTAACATTGAGATTTTTTTAACTAGGTTGTGTTAGTTTTATAAAGCAATAAAACTGAACGCAGTCCCTCTTTAAAACTAGAAATAGCACAATGTTAATTTTATAAAATATTTTCAGGTTATGACAAATATTTACAAATATAATATTTGCACGTGAACGGAGATTATCGTAAAATTAAAATCTAAGATTGATTTTTTATCAGTCAACTTCCAGTTTCATGTACATAGTTTTGTGGGAAAAATCACGACAAAAGGTTAAATTGCCTTTAGTGCGGTATATGAAGAAATGAAAAAAGAAGTTAAAAAAATAACGTCTCTGGGTTAGAACAATTAAGCGCAATCAAAAGTGAAAATAATTAATGAGGGGGTTCCGCCCGTCTTGGCCGTGGTGGCGAGTTAGCAACTTCTTCGTTCTTCGCATCAGGTGCAATTATTCGCGGATTTCTTTCTCCGCTTTCAATTGCGTTTATTGCCTTTCTTCGTTCTTTTAATTATAATGGGGATGGTGCTCATCATCTTCCCATTGCATCTCTGCAGGAATTTAAGAAAATCATGGCCAATTGTCGAGCGGGGCCAATTTACTCTAATTTAATTCGAAATTTTATTATTTAATGTTTGCCAGATGCAGAAAAATGGAAATTGCGCACCAACACCACATCACCATCAAGTAAATGTATTCGCATTCGAAAATGTGCGTCAATAAAATTTCATTTATTATTGTTTCCCTCGAAAAATGCAAAAACTTTTGTCGAAGCTTTTTCGCTCATGTCTGTACTTTTTGCTTGTCATATTATTAGGAAGTTTTGTTGTTAAAATTGAGTCGTCGTCCTCTGTACGACACAAAAAGAATGAATATCTTTCTTTAACGGCTACTTTTTTGCCGCTTTAAAAATTACTTTTTCGCAAACAGGCAAAAAATGGAATGGGAATAAAAGTTGCACACAAGACTCAAGTATATAAGAGTAAAAATTCGCCTGTGAAATTATATATTCCGCAATAAAAACGCAACTTGATAATGAAATATTGTACACGTGGCGAGAGAGGAGACGGCATGATGCAACTAGCGGCTCTAGCGATGCGAATATGAGCTAAACTGAGTACCGAAAATTTTCTACATAAAAGTGCTATGAATGTTAAATGCCTTCATAAATTAGAGCCAACGTACATAGGCTATGAAGAGGAACTCTAAAGAATGCTACTTCTCTACCAATTTCGCGTTGGTTTTCTTTTTTCATTAAACGCCGCTAACTTCACCGAGGGAGCGAAATACTCATGATGCTTTCATGTATTATTCACTCATCTAATACATATGTAATCATTTTTCAAATTCTCCTAGTTTGCTCTGTAACTTATTAAAGCTTGTACGGACAATTCACATCAGCAAACATTTTTAGTGTGGTTCGAGTTTTGCCCACTCTGATGTTTGAATTCCCAAAACGCAGTAACGAGAAAACGTGTCTGGCCCCGTAACGAACTAAAAACGCATTACGTATTGGAATCTCACGAATTCGTATGAGAAACTAAAGAAGCTAAAGCACCGGGGTCCAAGTTTCGGTGGGTCCGACCAACTTGAGGGAGTGAAAGCCCCGGCTTTATATATATTTCAATGCACTTATAAACATTTTAAAGTCCGGCGCGCACGAAATCTGAACCGGATAAATTTCCCACGGGAGATGGCGCGTCTGTGAAAAACTACTACAACGACAAACAGTTGCTACATCTACCTATAACACGCTTGTAGTTACTACGTTTCGTTGTTAACTCAGATTCTGACTGGAATTTGGCGCATCCGATGCAAAGAAAAATGTACTTTGAAGATGCATTTGAGATGTGAATGCAGCCAAGCAAAAATATCGCTCGTTTTTCGATCAATATTTTAATCAGAACTGATTTATAACGAAATTATTTCCCTTTCCTATTGCGTTAGGAAACTTTTTTGCAAGAGCAAATAAACTTTATCTTTCATTTCGTTATTGCGCCATAAAATGTCTGTGAACGACGGTTGAAAACAGCACTAAAATTGCAAAGTGCAACTGCAGCTAATAAATAACTCTGTAAAATATCGTCAATATTCGCGACTGCTCCGCATTTATTAGTTTCCGACAGCAAACTATATGCATAAAGCACAAAAGAATGCAAACAACTGAATAATGGTCGTATTCAAACGAATTTCAATTCGATTGATGACGAATTCGAATGCTATACAACTGATTTGAACGATTGCGTAACGGCACTTTTATACCTTTTGCAATTACCACCTCACTATAGGCAAACTTTTAACATTAAATACTTTCCACCTAAACCTATTAAATTAATTTCAGGTTGAAATTGAATTCATTTTGATTGAATCATACAGATCGAAAGTTTGCTCAAGGTTTTTCTTGGTTTGAACCTTGAACGTAAATGAAATCACTTGTGTCTAATAAGACTAATAAGCCTTTACTAACTAAGCAACGCAAAAAATAAATACCCGAAAAACCTCTACAATAAGAGAGAATTAGTGCTCGGCGCGCAGATAAAACGAGAAAAAAATATCCAAGAAGAGCCTTGTTATGCTCCCAATGTTTTCACGTTTCCAGCATTTCGAACAGAAATGGAAGCTTGGTATACAGAGAGCGTTCCTCTTGCATTTGCGCAAAATGTTCTTATAGTTTCTAACCATCTCTATATCTCAATGTCTGTAGATATTTTAGTTTTTTCTTTATGCTCTTCCCTACATAGCATCCATTCGCTTCGTCTTCCGTTCGGCGAGGTTTCCATCCGGCGTGTGTTCGTCTTGATAAGATTAACGTTTTCTTGTGCACACACTTCACAAGCAAATGAAAGTATTTTAATACTGGGTGTGCCAACAATTCGCAATCAATAAATAATTCCAATTCTTTTAGTTTATTAACTACCTATTGAAAAAATGTTACTTGATGTTTTCTTGGTGCGAAAAAAATTAATTCGCTCAGGGTTCAAGAGAAAATATTTGTGCAAATATTGCTTTCACTTTCACATCAATACATATCAAGTCTTCAGCGTATGCTTATGTTCCTAAATGCGTTCGTGATTTATTTTTGTTTTAACATATTTGGCAGGCCTTGGCTACATTGTAAGGCTCAACACGACGGCGATTATTTCCTTACACGTCTTTCCACTTTCGACTTTTCAGTCTTCCGCTTTGACGACTCCTACGTCTTCCATATACGTAATGCTTGCTCTAGATGATAATTCCCTAACTTAGACAATGGCAGCAGCGCACAAGCTACGCCGAAAAAGGCTTAAAATCAGGCAATCTCCGTTGAACAGAATGAGACTGCTTGGAAATTGTGATAACAAAAAGCGAAAGTGGTTGCGAAAATGATAGATTTAGATATCTGCCCTACTAATGTAATAAGACAAAAGAATAAGGACCAAGTTGCATCAACGCTGTGATTTTCTTTTTAGGGAAATTGTCGAAGGATTAAAAAGGATAAAAGGAAAATAAAACGGAACGGAAATCTTTGTAAATTGCTAAATATGCAAACAACAGAAGACTTTCTTAGTGAGCACTTGCAAAAAAAGGAAAATCTGTCGAGAACGGGTTTGTGATTGCACACTTTGACGAAGAAATTGTTTTGGGAAAATGACGATAGCCGTAGTTTTTGCAAATTGGATTGAAGCGCTTTATACGTTCATTATTTTAATTAAAAAAATACATTTCCCTCCTACTATCATTTAAGTTTAATTATAATTTCTCAATCATTTATTGAAATGACCTGTTGTTGTTGTTTTCATTTGTTATCAGTAAAATCTGCATGACCGGAATTTAATATGCTTTGACTGGGTATATGAGTGGATCGAGTAACAAGGACCTCAAATATATTCTGCAAGGATATGCGATATTGCGCTCATATATCGTTTTAGTTATTCTTGCGCACGTGTCGCGCACATCAAATGCTTTATGCAAAATTCCATCTATTTAAAACGAAGCCAGGCACCAGGTCGACTCGTGACTAGGACTACATACGAATAGGCTCTAGGACTAGGCTAACTGCATTCCATATTCTGTACTCCTAGCCAAGCAAAAGCATATAGACTTTGCACACCATATGAATAGAACCGTTGAATAGCATAAGGAACTAAAGCATGTAAGAAGGATGGTGGTGAACGAAGAGCGAAACGGAATCGAGGTTAAAAGGTAATGTAATAGTAAAACTGTGCTTACATTTGTAGATATATTATCTTGACATGCACACCCTTTACTCGTTACCTAAGCAAGTCTCATTTAACATTAAATGTACAGAGTGCCGCAAGAATTAAATTTTGAAGTGTGAATATTTCGCGGAAAATCCGGATGTAAATTGCATTATGTTCGTAATTCAACTGACATTTAAGGGATTAGCTTTTATTGAAAACGCTAAAATCAAAAACAATATCAAATTTCCTCGGGTTTAAATGAAATTAACTGATGCTGACAAGTGAAAATAAATTTAAATCGCATTTTTCATGTTTTAAAATAAATGTAGCTAAGTAAGCTTACTTTCAAAGTTCATATTATGATGTGCCCACTATGAGAAGGCAAACAAAAAATGTAATTTGAAATTTTGACGGACATGTAATCTACAAGCAATTTGCATTTCAACTTTTTAAAATCGTCTACTTTGTCTGTCATGTACCGTATTATAATTTATGATGAAATGTAAATATAAGTTGGAATAAAAATATACGAGATGTTAGTACAGTAATGCAGTTTCGTAGTTTAAGCAGAATTTTCTACAAAAATATTTAATAAAAGACAAATTTAAATTAAATTAATAATTTTCACACATTTTATGAATATGAAATTTACGTGTTTTCGTAAAAATTAAACTTGATAGCTAATTATAATCTAACTATCTACATCTACACATCAGCTAAGCTCATCGTCTAATTATATTAAGAGCTACTGTGTTATGACAACATTGACAATATTCAACATTGGCTGAGTATTCGAGTGATGCGATTTTAACATAACGAAAGGATGAGACAGGTTGCTGCAAGCTTGTTATAGATTGCTTGTTATTCGTGCAAGATGTAAAGCATTGAACAACTACATCGTCTCGTGTCTACTTGAAATTACATCTTTGCCGCGCTGCGACCGCCGCCACCGTCGTCAAGGTATGGATTTGATTGAATTATTAATGCAACGCAGCACAGTCTTCCACCTTATTCGCTTTAACTTCAATTTTAAATCTAAACTCGAAAGCCATTTTATATTTTACTAAATATGAGCTTTAATATCGGCTATAGATGGTTTAAGAACTGGAGAGACCACTAGATTCGGGAAAGTTTTCATGATCAAAAAATGAGTCAGATTGGCAGTACTGCATATTGCCCGCGAAAATTTGAATTTTTAATCGGTGAGTAACCGGCTGATTAAAATAATTGTACAATATGGTTTGAACAAATATTTAAGAAAAATTTTAATATTCATATTTAATAATGTTAGGCTAATATTTATTTGTATGACAATTTATTATTAAATTTCACATTAGATTTGATACTTACTGTATAACAAAAGTCAAATCGAAATCGTCCTTTCTTTTAGAAATGTACAAAGGCACATTAAGCCTCTAACATACTCTAAAGCACTTCTAAAGCAGCAAAGATACAAACAAGATAAGCGCGAATAGTCCAAAATCAAATTACACATTGCGCCCGAATTATAATTTTATGTTAATGTTAATTCCGTCAAACATACCATTATATACCGAAGGATATTATAACATCCACGCAATATAAACAGCGCGAAACGAAAATATTTAATTTAATTTCTTGTTATTTTAATAACGGCTAACGCCCAGGAAGAACTCACAAGAAACGAGAAATAAGCAACAAGAGAATTAAATCCAATTAAATTCTTTGCTCGTACTTGTTCAATTCACATTCATTTTGTTGTTCTTATTTCGTGTTACATGTTGCGAGAAATGTTCATCACGATTTCTGCAATATCATTTTCTTACGATCATTCGTTGTATGCATCTTCACACTCAATAGCTCGCTACTTGAGTATTCTTCGGGCACTTTGTGCGTGAATTATTTTAATGGATTCATGAATTATACGGTGGCCGGTTGATGGATGAGCAACGCCCTGGCCGGGCGCACCGCCAACAGAAGGATAATAAGGAAATGTTGATGGATGCAAGGTGAAAGTGCAGCAAGCCTCGGGTCCGGCCGCTTTTCTCTCAATTCTAGTGGTCGTGCGCTCATGCAAAACCAGGTGGGTAAATCGCGAACAGGTTGAGAAGGAAGACTGGACTGGACCTTATCATGTTGTGCCTGAATGGAGCCGGTGGGATGGGAGTTTTCGTGAGGTTATCGTTAAGGTTAAGTCCAGCTGGTGATGGTCCTCGTACATCACCACCTGTCGGACCTTTATAATGAATGAATTTCAGACACCTTCACCACAAGGCACGAGCAATAATAATGACCCGCAACCTAGAATTATTCGACCTCAACTCAACTAGCACCAAATTCAGTTGCAACAAGTTTTCAACTTGATTATACTTTATTTTTATCTAATAATTATAGACAAGGATGTCTTAGAAGAATTAAATATTAAAATATTGAAACGGAATTCTTTTTAAAAGCAACTACATCATAATCTCCGTTCACAATTGAGATTTGTAAAAATTAGGCGTTGGGGAAAATTGTAGATTATTTTAATAAATATTTAATTACTATATTGCTAAATCTTAGGGAAATCTGGCAGTACTGCAAACTTTGGGCTATTTCTATAGTTTAATTCAAAAAATCTCAATCGAGAACGGAGTTTAATTAAACACTTAAAATGAATACACAAATATGTATATTCGTATACATTCCAAAGTTGCTGATGACTTGTGCGAATAAATAGTTATTAGCTTGGGGAAAGTGGCAAGATGCGAGAACAAACGTGAAATTACCAAATGAAGAAGAGTTGAGAATCGGAGCCGTGCAAAGACTGCAAAGAGCAATATGAGTTAAACGTTGTCTGTTTGAATGTTTTAATGGTGCACTGAAATTTCAGAAATACAACTTAACTCTATCGTAAACATGAAGAGATCATTAACGAAACAAATATTTTCAAAGAGGAAGTTTAAGTTTCGCTTTGTTGCAAATATTTGTGTATTATTGATCTTCACTTTAGTATCATTAAAACACTCATTATAAGTACATTTTGGAATTACAAGTAATCAACAATTAAATCACAGGAAACAAGCATTCAATTTGGAATTCTCATAATAATTTAGTAACATTTAGTTGCCATTTTGCATGATTCAGGTAGCAAATGGTTTCAAACAAGAGAACAAGCAATCTCTAATTAGAATTCGATTTCAGTTGTGTTTTGGGATTGTGGCTACAGTCAAAGAAGAGAGCAAAGAGCAAACAGTTCAGGACTAACATTTTCTCCTTTTGTTAAGTCATTTTATTTCTAGAATACTAAGATACGATTTAATCCGACCCTGTTTGACCCTGTTTATTTCTGGTGTATCCTGGAAATGATGCTTTAAAATGGTTTGCTTGAACATTCATGTGTTTTCTACTTCTGGTAGGGCAAGTCCCTAGGACTAGGCACTGGAGAACGGCTTGACCAGTCTTTTAACCCATATGGAATCCACTTGCAATCCTTTAAGCGGGTTGCGGTCACCAACGTCACCACAAGCCGACTTGTCTAGGCCAACCACTCGTGTAGGTAAGTAAAGTACTTCGTTACACGTTCACCAAATACAACATTTGTTTTCCTGCCTCCTGCCTGTTCTGGGTACTTATACTGAAGGGGTCAACATTATGTTAATGTTCAACCCCTTAAAATCGCAATGTAAATATTAAATCATTGAAAGATTAAGCGAAAATTGAATAAAATATTTAAGTTATGCGAACCCTATTGCTGGTGTCCTTTCACTTCGTGCACTTTTTTATTTATCCTTTTGGCTTTCCCAATAACTAAAACTTCGGCTCCAATAAGCTGCTTAGCAGATCACTGACTATACCAATTTCCCCGATTATTGCAACTGTAACAAAAAACATTTTATTAAATCAATATTTCAGAACTAGGACATTAAGGATGGGCTGCTTTGCTTTCATTTGTATTATTAATACTTTTATATTTATATCTTATTCTTTATCTACGAACTAAATGTGTTGAAAATCTCAGTTAACTAAAGTTACTGCAGCGCATCAAACTTCCCCATTAATATTTTTCATAATATCATTGAAAGAGTTTCCTGTTTTCTTTCCGGGACTTAAAACTAGTAACTAGTTGCATCTTAAAAACTCATAGTTCGGCAAGATATACATGATAAACCAGATTTAATAAGATAATGGAAAATGAATATTAACAGTGAAGAGCACTCGAATAGTAAAATAATCATAAAACTAAAAGCAGAACTCAAATTTCTGCAGTAATATTTGGAAAACTAGCGAAACTAATATCAATATCAAAAATTGTGCATGTTTCAATTTCAGATTTGAGTCTCGCTTTTCGGATACGACGAGCACATGTACGTTATGTATGCCATCTTTTTCATTAGATCAGTTTTTCCCCACCGACATAGATAGCAGTGAGATGGTTAAATGTTGAGAGAAAAGCGAAGCAATAAAGGAGCCTACCGCGCTTGCTTGCCTTCCAAGTTGGAAACCGCAGGGCAATGAAGCAGCAGGAACGCGAGCGCGCGTTCTCAAATGTAGGCATTTTAGCGAAAGCACAAATATTGAAATTTAATTCGAACTTTCTTTAGTATTACTTCGAATTAGAGCAAGAGCATATTATGTAATACCGCATCTTAGAGCTACGAGTTCTTACAAATTATGTTGAGAATCTTGCAAAAACTTGAATAAGTAAATGAACCTATAATAGTAGAACTCAAAATTAAATTGAGAGACCATCTAAAAATACATAAAAATTAAATCGAAATCTCCTATTGCAATTTATTAATAAACACATAATGAAGATTTCAATCAAATTATCTTACAAAAAATTTATTTTTTTGAATAAAGAATATTAAATTGAAATCTAACGGTAAACAAAAATAAGGAATTTAATTTTTCTACATCTGGCAAATTCCGAAGGTTAGATGTTGTCCTTTGTCTTAGCATTTTTTCGATTTCACGTCTATTACATGTGGAAGTACACAAAATGTCATTCGATATAGGTAAGTATTGGTATAAGTAGAGGCGGAATTGATTATCGTCGTAGAGCTTACATCTATTTCCTTCTTTTTTCCTGCATTACATACGATTACTATGTATTAGAGTTACAACCGTCGATTCTTCAATTTCCCCATCGAGCTATCATCAAGCAAGCGGCCGGAAGACACATTGACATTTCCTCGTTTTTTTCATACTTACTTCTTGTCTCAATACTCCCTAAGGACCTCTTGGAACATTCTTGACAATCCTTTTCTTACGACGTCGTATACGTTTAACAAGCAATTTTTTCCTCCTTCGCATTAATTGGCGAACGTTATGGGAGATTGGGAAGACGAAATTTAATTAAAAAATTCCCCTTTAAGCTGAGATTTTTTAGGGGAACCAAAAATTGGCAAACTAAAAAACAAGTTAAAGGATACCACTATACAAGGTCAAGTGGGGAACGAAGAAGCAAAAAAGGGGCGAAAAAGATGATTGCTTTTTAAAATCAACAAATTCCTCAAGTTAAACAAAAAGGGGAATAAAAGTACGTGTGGTATGTTGTCGAAAAATTAGGGAGATAAAGTATAACGACTCGATGCTATTACGGGTCAACAACTTATTAATGGCTTTAATTAATTTTCTTGGATTTATCTTTTTTATGTCTGCAAATTCTTAATTAATCTTAGTGGAACGCGTTAAAAACTTAAAACATTTAATTCAATATAATTTCAACAATTCTGAAACGTTTTCTTTTTGGCTTAATATTCAAAGAAGGCAACTCACTTAATTCCGCATCAAACTCATCAACTGAAACTGCAAAACGCTGTTGTATTATATCATCGTTATCCTACTTGCTTCACCTTCATTTAAGGTGCATTCACACGTAAACAGGACAACGACAAGTAAGAATTATACTCCACACCAAACAATTGTCTGCTGAGACGAACAAGGAACAGCGACCAACGTCGTTTCCCCTTAGCACTTAAAAGGTCCATGATCCTTGAATATCTTTCATTGTGCATGATGCATAGCTTTATAAGAACTTGAAGGACTTTGCCAACTAAACTACTTTAATACACAATGTCCTGAGTTCTTAAACAAACTTCTAAGCAGCAGTAATTCAAAATTGTTTACAATAAAAGAAGTTGTGTTTTCATCGCACAGTATTCTAAACGTAGAATACTTCCTAGTCCTGGTAAGGATTCCACTTGCATCCCTCATATACTCAGATAAAGTACACTAAAGATACACTCGCAAGCGAAGGTAGTTGAAGTGATATTTCCCTTGAGGACATTATAACATGCATGCTACGTCTACTTGGCGCTCGTCTTGAGTCGCAAGATTCAGGACGACTACGCCAACATGGAAATTGTAACGAAACATGCTTGAAAAACAACAACACAACAACGAGAAAGAAGAACTGAGGAATCCAGGTAAGAAGATGTAAGGGATATAAAGTACGACATGGCTGACTGAACCAGCAAAGAATATGTAAAGATAAAAGCAACAATACAGGATGTTGCAAATTTCGAACGTTGCTAATTTTCGAAACAACTCATATGACAGCTTAACACTCATTGTTTAAAGTTGAGGAATAACAGCTTACTACACGTATACATCTTAATTGTTGCACAACTTTAGTTCATTCTCCATTCCGCTGTGTGTCTCCTTTTCCTACTTCCTTTCCCAAAATGCTGACTAAGCTAAGAACTTGATGAAAACTTTATAAATACATCATATATTATTTTCTCCTTATACGAACTCTTCTCTTCATCATCGTTCTTCTTCTTTATTGTTTCGTCGCCTACACCTTCACAGCACGGAAGCTAGTATAGCCTTAAAGTCATTATGTTGTCCTCTTTTATCGAGGTTTGTTGTAGTAACGATTATCCCCAAACCCATCCCAGACCGAAAACATTGTCATTTATCCAAGCCAAGAAAAATGACA
>JARJDT010013500.1:0-10223 GCA_030264655.1 Leptusa sp. GC000079
GCGCATTCACACGGGCGAGAAACCCCATGTCTGCCATCTATGCGGCAAGGCATTCCGTGTCCGCTATTGCTTGACCCTTCATTTGCGCACACACACGGGAACGCGTCCCCACGAATGCACCAAGTGCAATAAGCGCTTCAAGTCGCAGAGCGCCTTCAAACATCATCAGCTTTTGCACAATGTCGAAAAGAAGTTCAAGTGTCCTTATTGCGAGAAGACCTTCAAGACTTCGGTGCAAGTGACCGGACATCGCAATACGCACACGAAGCCGTTCACGTGCAATGAATGCAATCGGCCCTTTGCTTCACTCTATGCAGCACGCGTGCATATGGCTATCCATCGCCGCGAAAACAATTTGAATTTCCAATGCAAGGTTTGCGGGGCTCTCTACGCACGTGCGTCAGCTGTCAAGGATCACATCAAGGAGCTGCATCCAGAGGCCGATGAAACTCAGTGGACTCATCTCACCATCCACACATTCAATGCTGATGAGGAAGCTGCTGGCGAGGACGGTGCTGACGTTGCCAAACAATACTTGTTGGATACCATCAATATATAATGTTATTTTTGTTCATATTGCTTAGATTACTGATATGTATGTTATCAAAATTAATGGAATCAATTTGATATTAATAATACACAAATAAAGACTGTTTTGTTTAAATGCGTGTGGTGCGTTATGGAAATTAATTGACCCATCTGTCTGCCTAGTTATCAGCATAGCTTTCAATGATATGTAGATTATTCGCGAAAATGCGTCTCACTAGTCAGGTCAAAATGGATTGCAACGATGCTCGTAGTAATATAACGGATTTACAGCGCTACATCCACCAAATGAACAAGTTCGACGAAAATAGCATTGCTGGTGATATTGGCAATATTGAATTCGGCGACGAAGTAAGCAAACAACACAAAATTTACTTTCTTCAAAAGATATATTTAAATATACTGTTTGATGCGTAGGAAAATACGTCTTTTATAAACGTAATATGGATAATATCAGAACCGTCCCAGATTATTATCAAAACGTTTGTCTTCCTGCCGGTTGTGCTCTGGGGAATTGGGTGCAATTTAGCACTTATCTACATCATAGCCCAGAACAGGCACTTGCGTTCGCCGACCAACTTACTTGTTGCTAACATGGCAGTAGCGGATTTACTGTCATTGCTTATACATCCTTGGGTGTTCTTGGTTTACGATTTCTTCCAGAATTATCAATTGGGAGAGTTTGGATGTCGTACTGAAGCCGCCGTCGAATGTATGCTCGTTTTGTTGTAATTAGATACAATGTATTCAGGTTTTATCGAGTTCTTAGGTTCATTATTGTTAGCAAGCGTAATGAATTTAGCAGCGATAAGTTATGATCGGCTCACTGCAATTGTTCTTCCGCGAGAAACACGATTAACAAGAAATGGGGCAAAAATTGTTATGGCGGTAACATGGCTTGTTGGTTTTGTCTTCGCTTCACCGCTATTTTTCTACCGAAATTATAAAGTACATCACGCCTATTCCCCTCTAAAAAATATTATGTAGTGAATTTATTCGTTTAGGAACGTCGTTGGCTCGATTTTATTGAGAAATACTGCGTCGAAGACTTGTTAGTAATCAACATTTACTGGCATGTTATAATCACAATGATGGTCTGGTTTCCGTTAATTTTGATGATGATTTGCTATGTGGCGATATTTATCAAGCTTGCTAGGTATCAGCATCATGTGGAAACCCGAATTAGAGGCGTCATTCAAGTGAGATACAAAGCGAAAGTGGCGAAAACAATGTTTATCGTTGTAATCGTCTTCATTATTTGCCATGTACCTTTCTCGGCGTTGATTTTCTATAGGAATCAGCTACTGAAAAATCATGCAATGTCGGACTCTGTTCAAGCCCAAGTAAGTTAGCTTTTTCTTGACTTTTTTATTGAATTATAAGCAAATCATGCATGAATAGATTGTTTGTTTGAAATTTTAAGGCAAATGACATTTATCAAGCATTATGGTTCACTTCAAAATTGCTAATCTTCATCAATGCTGGTCTGAATCCACTTATTTATGGCATAATGAATGAGAAATTCAGCAAAACATTTCGGGCGACGCCGATTATTAAATGGATTTTTATGACGCCCATCAAAAAGAACGACCAGAAAGGTACAAAAGACACGCTATTGGTTGATTCTAAAGAGAAACTTAAAGTGTTTTCGATTTTTCAACCACGTTCGCCCATTGTTGGAAAACCTGCGATAAACAATTCGTCGGAAATTTCGCACTAACCAACTATTGAGTTAATTAGAACTACGTAAACGCATGACATGAATATGAGGCTTTTAATGTTGTTAGTGTATTACTTGATGATAAATGATAATAAATTAAATTGAAATGTTTGCTTTTCCATCACCACCAGCAGATAAAGTGCGTGGTGCAGTGCAAATATCACTTTAGATTTGTTTATATGTATAATATTTTATCATTTATATACAATATATAATTGTGTTTCTATACGTACAACCAACATTTAATTTATTACTTATGTATTTATACAACAATATTATTTATATTATATTTATATTCAATTAATTAATTTGCATGTTATCAGTAAATGCACGTAATCCTTTCTATTCATATCATAACATTCCAATCTGTGAATCAAAGACGCACAAATCACACATGTGCTTCATAAATCAAGTATGGTCATCTTGTAATCCCAGTTAATTTAAATTAAATACGTTCAATAATCAATTGATGTGACTAGTACGCGTTGTTTCTTCTTTAAAAAATGATCAAATTACGGAAAAGGAGGACAAGGAAATCTGGAAATTGGGTCTAAATATCAAACTGTGCACTTGCACCAACTTGCTGTTGTGGTTGTGGCAAAGGATCAGCGCTTAGAGAAATGTCACTGGCATTTGTAACATTTTGATATTTGGCACCAGTGAATAATATTTCGGAACCAGGCGGAATGTCGCAATCGTTGCTAGCAAAATAGTTCGCCGACTTGAACACGTTATTACCGTTTTCTTTCTGTACTTGTTGATTGTAATCGCGCTCCTGTTGCTGGTTATCAGTCGCAGGGGCAGCAACAGGAACAGGCGGAGGAGTGGACGCGGACACCGGCGGCGAGTTTAAATCTCCGTGTAAACATTCACCAGCTGGGTTATTATTGTGATTAGGAGAAGACGGAACGTTCGTATCGAGTTGAATAAAATTCCGAAAGGTATTGTTGTCGGGAAAGTTATAGGGATTGTTTGCGAATTCGGTATAAAGTGATTGTGGCTGGGTGGGTGGCACATCAACGGGCAAACCGACGGACTGAAAGGGATTCGTAGGCGCGTATAGGATGGGGAACGTGTGAGTCGGCTGAGTGGTCGGAAGATACGCTTGGATTGGATTACTTACAGTGAGCGGTGAAGGCGCGTTTGTGATCGGTGGCTGTTGTGGTTGAGGCGATTTCGTCACGTTCACCTCAGCTAATGGGGCTGAAACCGATTCAGTTACTACTGTCGGCGGACCTATTGGTGTTGACACCATCTGCATAAACAACCAACCAATAACATTAATAAACAACAGAAAAAACACACGAATACATCTGCAATAAGTTATTTATTAAATAGTTTTTTTCCTACCTGACCCAAATGAGCAAATAATGGCGAGTTGATGCCATTTGTCGTCGGCGGTTGTAAAATAATACTGGAACGCGTTGCATTTTCAATGTTATGTTGCGTCACTTGAATAGTACTCCTTGGAAACTCTTCCTGCGCTTGTTGAATTTGCTCTGACAACGCTTGGCCTTGTTTGGCTTCCTTTTCTTTGAAAAGCTCTTCTTTCATGCCTGGCAGGAATTTATTAATGCGTTCCCAAGTGGACGCCCATAAAGCGGGCGAGTTTTCAAACACTCCCGCCGACTCCATCACAAGTAACATATTTTTCAAAGACTCTGGGATGGCTTCAGCCAACAAATCACTTTTATCAGCATGCATGTATCTATCCATGTACTCTAAAATCGTCAGCCAAAGTTGCGGAAACGTTTCCAAAGACAACAACGGCGTCAAGTGATGCAGAAACACTTTCGAGAGTACCGTCGCGGCACGTATTCGCGTCTCTTCCATTGCCGCCAACTCTTTAACATTAGGGACAGGCTGCAGGAGTTGGTTGAGCAACGGGAAGAGAACGCGATTGAAACATGCCGCCCATTCAGGCCCCGTTAATGTCTGCAGGTCGTGGACTAATAATGCGCGTTGCAGGTAAGTGATTGCATGCATGCGTACCTATCAAGTGGTTTGCGTTATTGCAAGAATAAGGGAGGGATTTGAAAGACACTTACCTCTTTCCGCGGGTCGCAACATAATCGCGCGATGCCTTGCAACAACGGACACCAACCTTGCGTCCATAGGGAAACCTCTTGAGCAAGTTCGCCGCCCTCTTCAGCCCACCACTTAAATATTTGCGCGGTACGTGTATGCAGTGTGTGCATCAAATCCAACAACTATAAACACAGAGTTTAGTTAATAATGTTATTCGCTAGGCTTCTAATTACTTGAAATGTGACTTGATGATAGGCTCCGGGTAACACTTCTTCGTCGCTTTCGTCTTCTTCTGGAGATGATGCGGGACTGCGTTGTGTCGACCTGTTTGTAGCACGCCGTGGGTTTTTGTGACGAATGCGTGAATCACGTTTCTTTTTGTCTGTTTACATTAAGAAAAACCGAATTAATTACTTACCCACACTTACAATTTATAGCGAGTTACTTACTTGCATGCAAACTTGCTTCAACAAAAGTGCGAATGCAATGCACACAGTTGTCGAAATTATACGGCGTGATGTGTGCCACATCGCGTACCAGGAACGCCAAACTTTCGCAACACTTGACAAGGCCGTAAGGATCGTGCGGGCCTAGATGCCTCTCCAAAGACAAGCTGTATTGGTGAGCAGGCGGCGTGCGTCCAACAACAGGCTGAATTTCGCCCTCGTTTCCCACTAAAATCCAGCCGCCTGAATTGTTATGTGGCGAACCTATTGGACTCACTGGAACGATCATTGGACTCTGTGAGCGTCCGGCGTGCGTGGGCGATTTGTTGACGTCCGAGTCGGAAACGTAGCCGCGATCAGCGGCAGTCTGCGACTCTTCTTCGCCGCTAACCGGCGCATCACTTTCGGATTTCGCCTTCCCGGCAGCGCTCTCATCAACGTAAGGTTTGGGTGGCTGAGCACCAGCACCAACGCACTCTAATAGGGTGAAGACAATGGACCAATCTGTACAGCTATGAATGTTTTGCGCGCTGGTCTTCAGCAATTCGTATAAACCGAAGGAGATTTGTCGAGAAATCCGATACAATGTGGTACTTTTGAGTAGCATGAGCATTCGCAATGATTGCAAGACTATCGGACTCATATCTTCATTGCGCATTAGACGAATGGCGAGTCGCAGCAGGCCAATCACGGAACGCTCCAACAAAAATTGATAGTCGCAATGTGACGCGTTCATTACTAGCGTGTATAAATGATCGCGGACCATGTTCCAGATTGTTAGGACGCGGTCACGGTTCTGCAGAACAATTTTCACGAGCAGTTCGAGGAAGAAGACGGCGACGTTCTCATTGTAACTGTAGCCCAACGATTTTTCAACGTCAGGACCACGAGATAACTCAATAAGGGCTTTGATCATGTCCAGTAAGGACTCCTCGTGCAAGAACTTCGAATCAGTGATGACTTGTTCTAACCCACACTCAGAAATGCACTCCTTAGCTTTTTTAATGCACTCACTTTCTTCCTCATTGGGAATTTTGGAAATGTTTTCAGAGGAAACCATGTACGAATACAAACTACTAAAAATACCAGTGTCCTGTTTCTGTAATTGGACGTTTTCGTAAACCAGGACAATCTTCCCACTTTTATCAATGAAGTCTTCAGCGTCGGTGTAACATTTCGGCAACAAATTCTTCGAGTAAAGCGTCAGGATCAAGTCGAATAAGTTCGTCCAACCTTCACGCAAGTTCTCCCCGTGTTTATGCGCCAATCCAAAAACGGTTTTCAATGCCAATTGCGCCTTCGTATTCGCTCCGAACTGCACCGTAAGATGTGGGTTCTTTGGCTGACCATTCAGCATTGTGTATTTACCTAGTGTTGCCATCAGCATGTCTAGATTCGCAGTCATGCCAAAATGCGAACTTATAAACGCGCACCGATCAAAACCCCATAAAGCATGGTTGTAGACACTTAACTCTTCAGATTTATCAAAGACAAACGACAAGGCAGCGACGATTGGGCCAAAAATTAACGAAAACAAGTCGATATCGTAAGCCCCACCGGCGACATGAATGAAATTCCCGTCTTTGGAGGAACCGCGTCTTAGTAGCACTTTCCAAAGATAGTTTTCACGGACAATGCCAGTTTGCTCCGCGGGCATTACAATCTCATCACTTTTGATCGCCGTGTAGATTTCGTCCAACATATCCTGATCGAAATCGTTGCCTGCGTTCACTTTCTTCAAGTTTTTCTTGAAATCTTCGGGGGTCATCGGGTTATTCTGCCGTCTTACATTGTTGTTATGCTGGTCAACATTGAGCATTATCACTGCGTAAGCTAACGTGAATGCTGCGTCTGCGTTGACAAAAGGCTCACCGTTACATTTATGCCAATGCTCGGCGAAGTGTTCCAACAACATAGAAATCAAAGGCGCTTCTCCAGGGAGACGGAAACTTTCCAGGTAAAGACGCAACGCTTCGTCGATTCTCGTCTCAGTGAAGTCGAACATTTTAACAAAAGCTTGTAAAATTGATAGATTGCTACGACCGCTAATGAATTCCCCTATCATCTTCTTATCAAGACTTGGATTCTCTCGCAAAAACACGCAAACTTCGTGTGGATCTAACTCGGGTTTCAACACCCCATGTTCCTGCAAGAATTGAATGCCTTTCTTGGGCTTGTGATTGAAATATTCAGTACCAGTGGGCAACCATTTTTTTATGTTTTTAATTGCTAAGAGTTCTTCCCGTGTCGGGACATTTTCGCTTAGTTTCAAACGACTTCCTTGGACACTTTTACCGAGAAAACTTTCAATATCAACAGTCGGGACCTTGTCTTCGTCATTATCATTAGTAATTTCACGCGTTTTCGGCTTGAAGTTGTCTTTTTCATCGCATTGTTTAGCTATACTCGTAACGACAGTGAGCAGTGCATCTAACGATAACAAATGCGTGTGGTAAACGCCTTGAGTGATCGGAAACGCGTTCTTAGCCAAGAGTTTCGTCAGGTCTTCATATAGATTCGAACAATACATATCGCAATCGTAATTGAGGTAGAGTTCAGTAGTAAAACCAGGGATGCGCCAGAGTTGGAGAATGTTGTCCAGCGCGATTTCTTTATGTTCGTAAGTGACACGCGGCGCATCACTTACAATGATTTCGACGAGCTTGGTTAGATAATGTTCAAGTTGGAACTTGAGATGAGTACGCAATGCTTCAAACATTAGGAAAGACACTTGCAAATCGGCCGCGAACACAGAGAGCCGCCCGGTGGACAATAACGCGAATAAATTACGGCAGAGTTCGTCTTTGACGAGCGCAAGCAGCGAGGAAAATTTCCCGATACTGTCCGCACCTACCTCGAAAGCTGTTGTGAGGAGACTCAAGCCGAGATGTACCATCACGTCCGTGTTCTGTTTGTCCATTGGATTGCACAGACTTATCAAGAAACGGAATAGTTCATAGACACAGGCTAATCCATAGGGGATGAGCACCATATCGTCGGGATGCTGTGGCGTGAATGTGATCCCGCGCTGATTTACGTATTCCTCCTTGGAATCTTCCTGTTTCATTTCCACATGGAGAACTTCCACGGATGATGACGCGGAGACGTCAATATCGTCCTTGCGCTCTTCCACATCATGCGTTTGGACTTCGTCACTTGCTGATTGACTCTGCGATTCGCAATCAGGCGCCTGCACATCCAATGAGGATTCAGCCTGAGATATGGAGCCCTGCATGTCGACGATATTATCGACTGCTTGTGATACTGTCGGTTTGATAATGTTGCTCGTTTCTTCAACTTCCACATTCTTATCCGAGTGTGCTTTGTGTTTCATTTTGTTTGAACCCTTGCTGCGTTTACGCAGACGTGTTTGTTCCATGTTCCCAGGACGCATTTTTAATAGCTTGAAATTGCCCGTGAAGACCTCCGGAAATTGCGGTAAACGCATGAAAACCAATTGAATCATGTCCTTTAAATAATATTCAGCAGTTCTTCTCAATAATTCTGCAACAAAATAATCCATTATTGTACAATCCAGTAAAATGTAACAGGATTAGTTACCATTTAATCTAGTCTCAAAACATATTCTAAAGCATGACAACATGATATCGCACAAACTCTCATTGGTAAGTGCAGAACCTTCGAATGATAAAGTGAGTGTCTTGAGCACTTGCAGGATCTTCATGAGGACAACACCATCTGAAGATTGATCAGTGCCAACAAATCTGGCATGTGTTACAGCATCAGCAATGTTATGGACAGTCAGTGGGACTGATGCGTGTGTAGGATCTGTAAGTATTGCATTAATTAGTGGTTCAATTAACTAATTAAAGGCATTTAAAGTACCAATTAGGCCATAAGACAAGAATTTGTTGACAGCTGATAGGGCCAAGCTGGTGATGGGACCAGTGGTGTCTTCGGAACGGATAACTTTCAAGAAAGGCCCCAAATAGTCGACGGGGTCGATCAGGTGCAAATCCTCGATGGTGTTGAGCATATCCTTCAAGTCCTGGAAGGCTTTGATCAACGGATCTTGGTCATCATCTTGATGATGAGATGACCATCGATTGCCTCTTCGCATCGCCGTTAGTATAATGGATATCTCGCCTTTAACGGCGAATATCCCGTTGCCCGGTAGCGACATGTTTCACGTTGCTTTCGAAATACTTTTAGCGAACACTTGCCTTCACATGATCACTAAACAAATCGACGAAAACAGCAACATTCATGCGATGCGAAAGCAAAACTCAACACGTCCACGTCAGAAATTTGACGTTTGTGTTTTTCATTTAGTTCGATTGTCAAACATCGTGGCGCTGCTTTCGGCCGCAAATTGATGGCGGGAAACTCGAATTAGAGCGATTCTTCTCGAAAAAGACGCGATTTGAACCGTGGCCTGCACACTGTAGTTTGGTACGCTGCGCGTGTATTTTATTTTGCTTGCGTACATTCAAAATAAACAAGTAAAACTTATGTATAATCGTTTGGTTTATGTAATTAAACCTTTAAACTCTCTAATCAACCTGTCGCAATCCCATGAAGGAAAAGAGATATCAAATATTCCTATTCACGTCTTGCATTTTACTATTTACGGATACCTCGGTTACAATTGACTGCTGGCCTTCCGCTCATTTAATCTCGATGCCATTTGGCACAAATATACTTAAGAATATGCCTTATCGATCTGCCATGGTCTCATGGTGTAGAATTGATTAGAAATCATAGTTTTCTGCATAAGAATGCAACAAGACCACCGTGGCGCACATTACTTAATCTCTACGGGAAAAAAGTTAATATCAATCGAATCCCGGCAGTAGGTGTGCGCGTCTAGGTAGCATTTCCAGCAGCATCAGCAATTACGCTGTATCTCCGAAGGTTGAGCTTAATTAAAAAAAAATTTCAACTAAAATCTTCTCCAAATTGCTTCCTTTACAGCCCAGCTCATTTCAAAAGAATTTTTTGCGCCTCTTTTTTGTATTTGGCACTTTTCTATATCTCCAATAGTTTGCGTTTTATGGCGATTTATGTGATTTTTTCTGTTGTTTTTCTTGAATAATAGGAAAACCGTAACAGTTACGACAAAAGTGTCTTTGGGGAAGTTGAAGATCATAATTTTGCGCATCTTTTTTGTATTTGGCACTTTTCTTTATCTCCAATGGTTTGCGTTTTATAGCTATTTTTGTGTTTTTTTCTGTTGTTTTTCTTGAATATTAGGAAAACCTTAACAGTGACGACAAAAGTGTCTTTGGGGAAGTTGAAGATCATAATTTTGCGCATCTTTTTTGTATTTGGCCCTTTTCTTTATCTCCAATAGTTTGCGTTTTATGGCGATTTTAGTGTTTTTTTCTGTTGCTTTTCTTGAATATTAGGAAAACCTTAACAGTGACGACAAAAGTGTCGTTGGGGAAGTTGAAGATCATAATTTTGCGCATCTTTTTTGTATTTGGCCCTTTTCTTTATCTCTAATAGTTTGCGTTTTATAG
>JARJDT010013504.1:0-18201 GCA_030264655.1 Leptusa sp. GC000079
GAAATTTGGTTTGGAATTCGACGAAGAAGTAAAAATTTAACACTTCTTTATCTCGAAAACGGTTGCGAATTGGACATTCGTTTATAGGAACTTTTTTGCTTAAAATAATTAGTTCTATCCCCAGTTTGCCTATGGCACACCGGTCGTGAATCACCCTGTATAAAAGAATTATTATTAGTATTATTATGTTTATGTATCATCTTAATGGCATACTTTTATACAACAATTTAAGAAGTGTAATAATAAAACACGCGAGAAAGTTGCGTCCATCCTGTGTATATTCTTGTTTTACAATTTCTTTTTAACAATTGATAATTTCGTTCTTTCATTAATATAGCTGAACATCTACATTGGAATTGCTAAATGAGTTAAATGTCAATTTTTTAGCTTAAATTAATTATTTAAGGATTGTTCTATGTTTGTAAGTTCATACCTGAAACTAATTGAAGCCATGCACATGCATGGTAAACACTTGTCGAATGGCAAAAGAAGAAGCAAAACATGGCACATACAGTCATCAAAGCTGTAGCACATGCTAGGCCCACAGCGACGGTGGCACCCTGAAATGCGTAGTTGTTGTTATCGTAGAATTGCTCCAACCGCCCCCGACACTGATCCCCGACGGTCTCCTCCGCATAACACTCGGACCACAGGCCAAATTTGCCCGCATTGTCGCCTTCGACATTGCCGATCCATTCAGGCGTCACAAATGAGACAACGCCGATGATCGCATAGCAAATCGTAAAGATAGCCCACAACACGCCAATTGCTTTTGAATTACGCACGTAACTTGTCGCATAGATTTGCGTCGAATCAACATATTCAATTTTCGAACCCATCATACACGTGAATGTTTTTAAGTCGGTTGTTCTATTAATTATCACTCAATAAGTTGGAATCGCGTCACATCAGTCTTAAGCATTACAACGCATAAGATGGCCGCTCGCAAGTATTCCGTGGACGACTAAACTCTGCTAAGTCAGCTTTGCTTAGCCAACTTGCTTACCTGCACACAAGACTCACCTGCCTTCTTCGAATGTTCGTGCCGAGCCCGCATATACCAAATCTCTCTCATTGAACCTACCTTCCTACCTCTAGTAGATGTCGATATTCTCAATGAAAAGTCGTCGTCATGAACTCCGTTCTCCGTTCATTCGATTCGAATGTGCATGCAATTTATTTAATATTTTAACTTCTTTAGGAACAGTTTTATGCATTTATGCGAGTTACCCATTTGCAAAATTTATTTATTGCCTCTAATTCATGCAAATTGCATTAATTTCATAATCATAACTGTTAACAAAAATGCTCGCAATGCGTTACATGTTAATCAGAATGTTAAGGAATTATTCGAAAGAATGTCATGCGTAAAAATGCGGAGGCATAATAAATAAATATATCATTTTAAAATAAATAAATGTAATTTATTTATTAGATCATCTTCTTCTATTTGTACCTATGTTAAATAGAATTTTATTGTGTAATATTATTCTAATTTTAGATTAATAATTAAACTAACATAAAGAACTGATTTATCCCAGCTCCTCAAACACGACTCAAATAAAGCTTAATTTCCCTCCGAAACAAATAAACTTTTAAAAACAACTCGGCCATCTTTCGTCAGATAAAAAATGTGGAGGCAAAACCTGTATAATTAGTTGCCTGCCCTCGTGAACGGAAAACGAGAAAGAAAGCTGGCTAATTTTAGAATTTTGAACTAAAATTAGCACAAATTTGGGCTAGAAATTCAATCTTGGAGCAAATATCGTTAACACCTCGAGGCTAAATAAACCAGTTTTTGTGGAGCAATTCGAAGCAACCTAAAACCAGAATAAGAAATTTCCTTTCCCGCGGCTACGTTCAAATGCGATTTGCTCTCGTTTCGTCCCTTTCCCCTGAAATAAAGCACCAAAAACGTGAAAACGCGCTAATGCGCAGCCACGTGATGGAAACAAGAACAAGCCATATTTCCGAATGAAGTGAGGCGTTGCAGGAACGTCTTGTGTTTCGTCGTGCAAAATCAAAAATTTCTTCGTTGCAATTTGGCCATGTGTATCACGATTGCTAGATGCTCCAGTACCATATGGAATAGTGGCTCGTGTGGTGCAACAAAAACGATGTCTCGACGAGTGCTAAACATACGATTACGAACATTACTCTAATACGAAAATAGATCGCGTGTGCTGCATACGTCTAAAATTTCCAAACCGATTCGAGCACGTTTTTCGCGTTTCGCTTGCAAGACGCAAGCATGGCATCAAGACGGTCGCGAATTAAGGGTATCGCTAACATACCCCAGCGCAGAAAACCTACCATTGATGCAACACCAACAACAGTAAAGGACGAAAATGACGTCAGTTCGGCCGATCTCGAGATAGGTCTTGTTACTGATAACGAAGCTAACCTACAACCGAAAGCAGGTGAGAAGGCGACTGTAAAGGAAAATGAGAATCAGGAACAAAATAAAGAAAATGAAGAGAAGACTGAAACTGCTAATGTAGAGGATCAAGCTGCTAAAGAATCTAATGGTCCAGATGTTGAGAAAGTGGTAAAACCTCCTCAGCGAACTTTTAATAGACGCAGGATAATAAAACCAACAATTTCTATAAAAGCAATAAATAATAATAAATCAGTCCAAAATGATATTAAACCAGAAAACCCACTTGAAATTGAAATTGCATTGAAAACTACTGAAGAGTCCAATAACAATCAGTCTCAGGCAGAAATAAGTCAACAGGAGGAGGAGGTCAAAGTATTTGGCACTGATAACAAGTCAAACATTAATGTAATTGGTAAGTTTGTAACATTTTGCAACATTGCAACAGTTCTGATAACCTTTTTTATCTATATTTAGGTATAACAATTTTGCCAAGTGCACAAAATGCAGATAACACCAACAACATTGTATCAAATATTGAACTGGCCCGTCCGCCACTGCCGCCCAGCCCAAGCAAGTTCCTCAACCGTCAACGCATCAAAGCTGTGCCCCGTTTGGGCCAACGACGGCCAAGTTTCAGCGTCGGCAGTGCAAGCGAATCGGAAGATGAATCGAAAAAGTCACTACGAATACGTCACGATTCTCTCTGTTCAACAACCACAACGCTTGCAACGGAATCCCAAACTGTTGTTAAAAACAGTCCGCGCGCAAAGAAGACTGAATTCAATACGGTCATCCAGAGGAAGTGTAAGCGGACCGAGCAAAGTCGCAAGTTAGCTGAAGCGCGTCGCGATTTCCAAATGAAATTCAACAACGGCAAACCAGACAGGCAAAAACTGACAATGATTGATCTCATATTTTATAATCCTACAAGTTCCCCAATGTCCCAGAAACGAAAGCGCAAAGATACCGACACTGAATCAATACTAAGTCAACAGAATGAGGTTGAAGCTGCTGAAGATGAGGATGACACTCCGGTTGTACCGGAGCAGGAAATCGAACCGGAATTGGAGAAAAGTGATGAAGAAAACACCATTCCAGCGCCGCAGATCACTATTGGAGCTAATGGGGAAATTGTCATCGATGAAAAATCCCTCTTTATAGAGAACAAAGATGTGAAACGCGATCGGGAAACTCTCAAGAAATCAACAATAGTCGATGGGGACAACTTCGACACAGGTTACGGAATCTACAAACGCGTTAAACGCTCTAAGGATTGGTCCAAACCAGAGACATTGCGTTTTTACAAAGCTCTCAACACGCTAGGCACCGATTTCACGTTGATGGGCGAACTGTTTCCAGAGCGTAGTCGCCGGGAATTGAAGATGAAGTTCAAAAAAGAGGAGCGAGTAAATCGGTCCCTTATTGATCGCGCTGTGATGCAGCCCATTCAATTCGACTTGTCTGATTTACAAAATGATCTGGAAATGCAAGAGTTGGAAAAGAAGCGACAGCAACAACTCAAGAAGGATAGGCAGGTGGTCGTCAAACAAGACCGCAAAGTCAAAGAGAAGCCGGATTTGGATGGGGAGTTTGTCGCGAAGCGCCGCCGCCGGCCTAGGAAGATTGAAGCACCCGAAGTTGAAAAACCTACTTTACGGAAGAGATTAAATCAAGGCATTAATAGCCTACTAGAATCGGATTCGGATAGTGATAACCATGATAACAATGATGATAAACCATCGGAATCACTTACTGCAACAATTGCAGTGGAAGCCGAAACAGAAGAGATTGAAGAGATACAGGTGCAAGAAGAAAAGCATGAACAAGAGGAAGAAGAAGAGCAAGAACATCATGAAAATCTCACTCAAGGCTCAATAATACTCTCAAGTAATATGAATGAAGCAGGCGACGAAATCTACAGCGTTTGCACAGTGGATGAAAATGGGGTCAAGATCCCAATGGAAATAACGGCGGAAATCTTAGAAGTTCTCATACGTAATCAAAATGGTGATAATGAAGAGCCCGACGATTCCTTAGTTTTGCCATCGGATTCCACGATTGATAACATCCTGGGAGACATATCGATATCAAATATACAAGATCAAACTATTTCTGATCTGTCAATGACTACAGATTGCCTGATATTGCCTTTTGAAGACGATGAGATGCTTGGAGACGGAGATAATCCGCCTAATATCGCATCCGTCATACAAATAGGACCATAACTGTTATCAAACAGTATATTTTGTTTTTTTCTTCTTTGAGTTGGGTGTGAATTTTGTTATGATTACGTTTATATTGATAAAACTACAAAAATTAAGCCGTAATTTCTAGGACTTCGCATGGTAGCCATCGAGAAGTCTCCAATGCGCCCCATAAATTAATATCCTGCTCAATGGTCTCCTTGTTGAACTTCTCAATATCCAGCGGAATTGTATGCTCAACCAGCTCCAGTTCATTGTCCATCTTCTTTTCCATTTGTTGTGCATGCGCCGCGGCGTTTGCTATGAGTTGCGAGGTTGCATTGTCGCCCATTTGACTGGCCTCGCCGCCGCCACTGCCTTGATCATAGTAATTCTGCCAGTTTGCATAGTTTTGCCAATATGCAGTAGTCGCATCATAATACTGGGAATAATCAGTGCTTCCAGCACCCGCTCCGGCTGTTGAGAATGTAGATGTTGGTGTGGTTTCCGTTGATGTGGTTGTTGATCCTTTGGGTTTCGGCACTGCATTGCAGATTTTCAATGCTTTGGAACCCAAACCTATGTATCCATTCATTGAGACCAAGCTGTCTTTTTGCTCTTCTTCGCTGCCGAAGCGGACGAAGCCGTAACCTCTGCTGAAGCCACTACTGTCAATGATTACTTTAGCAGTCTTAATTGTGTTGTATTTGGATGAAAAAATTCGGTACAGATTGTAGTCGTCCACATCAGGACTCAAATCGCCAACCCAAACTGAAAATTCTCGGTCGAGCAACGATCTGCCTGTGTTACTTGCATTGTTCAAGCGGAATCGGACGGGTGGCGTTGTGCCTGGAATGGCTTTGCCATTCAGTTTGTGCATGGCATCAATAGCTTCTTCATCATTGGCAAAATGCACGAAACAGTAACCTGCCGGTTCGCCGGTGAATTTATTACGCATTACTTTGACGCTTAGTGGATTTTCGCCCATTTTCCGGAAGGAGTTTAGTATGAATGTTTCAGTCATGTAGGGCTCCAACTAAAAATGATAGGAATGTTTCAACAATATTTTTTGTGTGCCACGTTAAACAGAAAACTTACACTTCCCATCCATAATTGGCAATGTACCATGTTCGTCGTCATTGTTACTGTTGAATTGTTTATCTTTTAAGCGCAATATATAAAGCTTACAACAAAACTTTGAACTCAGCACTTTTTGAGGTTGCTTTTGATTGTGTAGTGAAGTGCTCCCTCTATTAGCGATTTTAACACTAAATGCTTAATGGCGGCTTTTTAAATTCTTATCAACTTATGCAACTTCTGCGCTACTTGTCAAGACAATAAAAAGATAAGGAACATGGAAACAGAAACGGAATATTATCGATCATGCCGATGCCAATAAAATGATAAGACGATAAAATATGTATGACTCGTATGTCAATGACTCGGTTAAAGTTCAAAATGTTGGCGGTTTGCCAAATTAGCAACAAACTTTGTCCTCGTACTTGAATTGTAATACCGGAAACACAAATTCATTATCAATTATATGTTAATTTCATCTTCAAGGTTCATTCATAATAAAATTGGCATCAATTGTATTAATTTTTATTATTAAAAAAGTTATTATAAAATGTATACCTATACTAAAAATTGTAAATATGAATCAAAAAAATTAGAATAATATTTTCATTATCTGTACTTGATATTTCCAAAAAATGATAAAAACACTGGCAAAAACACTAAACCATGTAATGCGCCAATGATCACAATGCCTAAATACATTCGAAAATAGAATATTTTAAATATTTGTGATTGTGCAAATGACAAAACAATAATTCCAAGAAACTTTGTTAAAGTGATGCCGGAGAAAACCTAAATTTGAGGATCAATCATATTAGATTAATTTTTTAATCAATATCATTTCATATTTACCGATGCGCCCATTGAACCCAATGCATCACTTGCTCGATCCAGCGCTGTTTTTTCGTTGCTCATTTCAAATGCATGCACTATGTGTCCAGTAAATTCCACCGAAATGCCAACAGCCTAACAGATTGATTTAAATTTAATAATTACATTAAGAAATAGGAATAATAAAAAACTGTACCATAACTAAATTGACCAAGGAAACTGCATTTAGTGCAATATCCCAGAAATACATCATTCCAGCCAAATTTGTCACAATCATTACGACAACAATAAGGATTGAAAGAGCCGCGAAAATATTAAATCCACTTATGACAAAAGGAACCACTAAGACTACTACTAACGAAAATGCAAGCGAAGTCAACGAATCATACCATATTGTCAAGTATTGTTCGAAATATACGTAGAAAATGCTGTAAGGAAATATTTCAACGCCTTCCATATTGATTGTTGCCGTTAAGTTGTCAGCGATTTTCCTTGCAAAAGTAAGCGCTTCGTAGTAATCTTTCGATCCACGCAACACATTATGATAGGACATCATATAAGATGCTTTGATTTCAACGAAATGGTCTTCGTTAATTTTCATTTTTAAAGCCTTTATAAAAATATGTTTAATTAACATTTAGAATGCAATTTTAAATTAAATATGCTTACATCTCCGTAGGCAGGATGTCCACCTTTAGGACAGGCAGCATCAGGATTATCATTCAAAAAGAATGGCAAATAATGATGGAAATATTCAGTCGCGTTGGCGCCTGGCGGGTACAAACATTGCTCACACAAAACTGCATCTCTGTCATGCGGACAAAAAGACATATTGCCTTTAAAGTACTTGCAACAATTTTCCGCAGTACTCCAATCAGCAAAATCATCTAACCAGGAAGATGCTTGTCGTGAAATATACGTGAGATTTGACTGCTTTGATGCTATATAGAGCTGTGTACTGATCGATGATGAGGAACACCCGGCGCCTCCACAATATGCATTTTTTATTGACAAGTTCGCATAGTCAAGTTGTCCTTTAGTTACCCAATATACTGGAGGACCAATTCCCATCAATTCTTTCATATACTAAATTTTTAAATTATTAAAAATTTTGAGTTGCGCAGGCAAAATTTTAGGTAGTAAAATGCCTTACATTAAAGTATTTCAATACATGACTATCTTCGGGCATTGAAAGTTCTTGGTCCAAACCGACGCTTACACTGGGAATTATAGCAATACTAACACTCAACCATAGTGTAAAAAGAAACATAACGAGAAAACGCATTGCTTTTGACATTACGAATGGTGTGTAGTATTTTTTCCAAACTCGGAAAAACCATGGATCTTTAAATACTTCACCGGTAGGTCTTTTTTGTTTGAAACATGAAAACAAATCTAAACGCTCTTGCTGCAAAATTCAATCATTTTAATTTGTATATACTTAATTATTATTAATTTCTGATGGAAACTACCTTAAATCGCCTTTCGTCAATTGCGAGCAATGCTACGAAAGCAGTGATTTGCAATAAAAAGTCAAACAACAAAGCAGTTGTGGCAAAAATAGCAAATGTATGAACAGCAGGCATGTCGGACAAAGTTCCAATTGCAAAACAAGCAATTTCCGAAATGCTTGTTAGTAACATGCTGGGACCAACTTTCGCCATAGTTTCACCAATTTGTTTCGGTACGTCTTCAACACCACCCTTACTATATCATAATCAAAATTTAATCTTTGCGCAATTTCAATATTTTCGATTGCTTACTGGCTTAGACCGGATTTCTGATGTGTCTGGACCATAATAAATATATTATCAACCCCGACAGCAAGGACCAAAAATGGTATCACTTCGATTGTTAACAACGTCGTTGTAATATTTGCGTATCCGGAAACGCCTAAAGAGCACCCAACCGAACATAAAACAATGATAATGCCGCCAATGCCCAAGACAAGTTTCGAATCTAACATTATCGTCCGAATTGAATTAATATGGCCCAGTGATATTGCAATATAGGCAAACATGACCAAGTAACTGATTATTATTGTGCTCATTTCGGATTCTGAAACGCGTGCCACTTCGTCTTCGACGGAACGCTCAGCGCTGAAAGCTATATCTAAACTACTATTCATTGATTTGTTAGCGTCCCATTCTTTGAGGAATTCAATAAATCTGTTAAATAATACAAAAATTGAAAAGTTATTTAAATAAGCGTTTGAAATGAGTTGTTTATTACTTTTCTTCCCATTGTAGAGCAGGCTCTAAATCTTCCGAGTTTAATTTGTTGTTAACTATAAATGTTAAACCTAATGCAAAAGCATCGGAATAATTAACCATTTTGCTGCCCCCATAAGCCAAACCAGGTTCGATTGGACCTCCATAAGGTGCCAAACAGTTAATCCCATAGGGTGTTCTAAAAGTTAATATTTCAAATTTACGAAGCAAAAATATTTGACTCAGCTCACGTTGCACATTCAAGCATTTTTTTGTAATAATCTGCATTATTTTTGAATGTCTCAATACTGTTATTAAAAACGCCAAGAACAGACTGTATTGTGCATTTATTAATAGTAATTGGACCGGCAAAAGAGGTTGTCATCGGAGAATAGCAAATATCAGCAAGAGTTATTCCATCGATACTAATTGCTTCAATTTGTTTTTGTAACTCAAACACTTCAAGCAAAAAAGTTCGGTTGAATGCAGGACCAAGTTCAATAAGATTCCCAGAGTCATTGAAGTGGACCTAAAGTAACATTATTATTTTCTTAAATATTGTGCGATTTCATGCGTACAGTGCTCATATTAATTGGTTTAATAAATAATTGGTTTGTGCGATAGAAAGGACCAAAATGATTATCAAAGAAGTCCTTTTCCATTCGGCTACGACTGTTTGGAGCCGCCCAAATCTCCACAGGGTTAGTGGTAACACTTAATTTCATAGATCCATAGCATAAAGCAAGCACAATACACGATGCTAACCACAGTGTTACCCACCTATTCCTTGCAATAGCTTTAAAATTAAAGCAATTTAATTGTTTGAAACCCAAAAATTGTAGATTTTCGCTTACCTTCACTAAATCGATAAAAAAATTGTTCCAAGAAATTATGAACTTTGTTACCGCTAATTTTATTGTTATTAATTTCCTGTTCGTGGTGACTTGCACTGATATTACTGATACTTTCAACATCCGATTTTTTCTCGATTTTTCCATTTTCAAAGTACCAAGATATTAAAAAACCACTGGCCAAAATAAATGATACTAAAGCAATTAAAGCGCATCCTGCGACAAACGTCCAACCATTCAGTTCAATAACTGTAAAACCCTTTTCTTCCTCAGTATACAGATTGAAGGAACAACTGTAAGGGCAATCGATGCATGCGCAACCGGGTTTAGCTGGGTCATAAGTTTCGTTGCAGGGTATGGTATCAACGTTTAGCGTTGTCTCATCCACCTCATTATCGGGAATGTTATTGTAATAGATGGGAAAAGGACCAAAATTGGATCCGTAACCAATATATTTAAAAAACAGTATTGGTGTGCACCCCGCCGCCCCGGCTGATCCACACGCAGCCTCCATCACCAAACCACCACTCGAAGGAACCGAGACATGTTTACACGATTCATACGTTTCGTTCATGTATTTCTCGGCGAGATTCACGTCGATATACTGCACGGGAACTTTGGAATCTTCGGAGTCAGGGTGTGTTATCACATAGGCTCCTTGGTCAGGACCACAAGCATAGGCGCATATGTGCCGCAACATATTAGTGAGACATGTCGGACATCGCCGAAAGATATCCGAATACGAAGCTAACTTAATGAATTTCTCCATCTGCGGCAGGTCGCAACATAGCTCCGGGTCATCCCAATTATTAACACTTAACTTTGGACATAGGACTTTAAATTTGGATAGCAATTTTTGTTTGTGTGCTTCTTGACCAGTTCCGTTCAACGTATGCGGTCCACTTCGATTGTTGCAATTTAGATCATCCGTACAAAGACCATACATAGCGCATTGTTTCTTGTCTTCCTGAGCACCATTAGAGCTCGCAAGCAACGCAATGAAAACTATTGCAGATGCAGATAGAATTTTAACAATTGGTAATTGCCGCATTTTAAAAACTATCCAGACACAAAACAATTTTATTTATTGATATCACAGAACCATTGATGAACTTGCGTCTCGCACAATTTTTAACTAATTAAACGTACGATTGGAATCCGCCTAACATTTTAAACACTCGCGGATAGGATAAGCTAGCGCAGGTGTTCAAGCGATTTCATTGATATCTAACGATTTCTCATTTGATAATAATCATATTGCATACATACTTATAGCACACAGGTGTTTTACTAAACGATCTACATGGAAATACGCAAATACAATCGATTTATAATTTAATTTGCTTATCTATTAAGCAAAGACTCACTCATAAACTCATTTAAATAATACATATTTACAAATATTGGAAACAATTTAATTTATTCATTTAATAAAAAGATTACCTGTCTAGGATCAGTTTCAGGTGTTCCTCCAGGTGTTCAACTCAAGTTTGCTCTTTAACACTTTGACACATTTACTTATTCGAGGAAATGAAGAAAATTGAAAGTCGTTTCACATACTCTGGTTTATTAGAAAAATACGAAACAACTTCAACAAAGCAATAACAGAAATCGAGATGTACTTAAAATTATGTTGTTTTTATTATTAAGTAGGAAAACAAAAAATGAATTATAAAATAAGATTTATGCTCAAATTAAATAACATCGTATTGTAAGGCACATTAACTGCGCCCTAAGAGTGTTAAAAACCAAATTCAACGAAATACCTGTTTGTTGTAGCAGTTTGCAGTCTATGAAGAGTTCAGCGAAACACACGTGAGGAAAGGCAATGGCGTACATTGAAACTTTTGCTGAGTTGCCGAAATAAACTGAAAACAAGTTTTATTTTCAAAATTTCAATGCTTTATTCAAAAAAAAACTTACTTTAGTATCAGTGGTGTCCATGCAAAGGAAAACTTCTTCACTCCCTGAGGCCATTATTGAAGCATGCACTTTACCGCTGTTTGTGTCATACATATGGATATTTCCGTTGCTACCCACAACAAATAAAAAATGTTCTATCATTTTCATACAACAAATTGTTTGGCCATCCGTCTCCTTGTGACTGAAAAGGTATTTACCATCCTAGAAGATTCAACCATTGATAAAATCGCACTACATTTCGTATTCAATTAATTTTCCTCGCTAATAATTTTATTGGAGCATGCATTTTTGAAATAAAGTTAGGTTTGGTAAAAATAGGCACCTAGGGGGCGCTTTGCATAATTCGCGTAGTGAGGAAAATGAATCAAAAACAGAATATACTCAATAAACGACCATTTAAACTATGTAACAAAGTTATAACACAAGATTTGGAATAGATTCGGAAATTTACTCAAACTTATTTTAATAAAAGACTGTTTTGTAACTTGTTATATAGTATAAACGCCCCTTGCGAGAAACTTACACGAAAATTATAAACTACAATATTACGACTAGTACCACAATACAAATGATTGTTATGCAACACAAGCGTGTCGATTGGCGCTTTGAGTGCGTTATCACCAATTTGTCGCAACAACAACCCAGTATTAGCATCAAGTATGCAGACAGTTGAGTTCGGTGCAGCTACAAGCAGAATACGCTTGCCAGCTTCGTCGGTAGTCGCCTTTACAAACGACACTTCCTGCCCTTCCCGATCCATCCCAATGTGAAACAGTCGGATAATATTGTTGGTCGTCAATTCTGTGCTGAAATCGAATTGGTAACCAAGCAAATCACCATGAGTAGAACCGACAAAGACGCAATCCCATGCTGTGTCCATGCAATTAATCGGCGTGCCGATTTCAATCAGCCAACACGGATGTTTCTCCGAGTAATCGACGAGATACAAGTTGGTGTCGAGTGATCCGATAAAGAGCATGAGGCGATCCAGTATCGTCAGATACAAAATGGACGTGATCGCCTCCTTGGCGACTTCCGCCGAGTGTATAAGTTGCGCATCGCTCATATTGTAATAGTAAAGCATGCCGTGATCATTACCAGCAACAACAACTTCATTGTCAAGAAAATTGATGACTTTCACTGCTTGAATGGCGTTTTCCCAGCCAGTAAAATAGAGCGGTCCATCAGGATCTTCCATTTCTATGTAGCCTTCAATCTCCACAGGTGATTGAGCAATACTACTATTGGGACTATTCTCCTCTACATGCTTGTTAGGCTCTGGGGATGTTAGTGGTGCGGTATCATCACTGCTAGTGGACGCGCTTGATGAAGATTCAAAGGGCCCCATTGCTGTGCTAGTGGTTGTGCCCATAGTACGCGAATTGAGTGTCATATCCACATGCGGCATAGCGGCTAATTCCATTTCGTCTTCAACAAACATGCTCTTGCCTACTTCGTGCTCCTTGTAGACTTGTGGGCTGTGCTCAGTTGGATTTGCAGATTCGAATAGTGGATTCTTTTTATCTACATTCTCCACATTCTCAATAATGCGTATTGTTTTTGGTGGTTTTTCAGGTGTTATTTGTGTTTTCACAGAAGTTTCTGTATTGGAGGGATTTGTAGGGCTTTCTTTTGGTTTTGCTGCGGCAGCTGAACGAATTTGTTCATGCAGCTTGCGATTTTCATCCTCTAAGCTTGCCACCCTTTTCTCCAATTCCGTAATTTTCTGCTGCATTTCCGTCTGACAGGTTTGTATCGTCGTGAGTAAATTAGTGGTATCATTGTTTGGAGACTCTCTTACTTTCTCTACTTTTTTTGCTTGCGATTTTCGCCTTTGTCTCTTGCGGATATTCATATTATTACTCACAAATGGCCAGTTGAATTTTCGTTTTCTTCTTTTTGCTACATCCTCTTTGTATATAACAAACGCCTCGTCATTACTACCATTTCTATCAACATCGTTCTCTGTTTTAACTATTTGAGATGGGTCCCAATCGATAAACCTACACCATTCGCGTTCTGCTCTAGCAGGTATCACCTCCACCGGTCCTTTATACTCCCTGCCGAATCGCGCTTCTAATTCAGTTATTTGATACTTTCCTCTCACTTTCGCAGGGACACGACCCAGATCAAACGGTAATTCTCCCGGTATAGGAATTAGCGTAATTGCTGGACCATCGTCATCTTTTTCTATCTCTCTTCCATCCATAAAGTGTCCTTCAACTTCGACCAGTTTTTCATTTACTTTTACTTTATAATTATTCTGAGGTTGCTCTGGTCGTCCATGCTTTTCCGAATGAATCCATTGCTCATGGTCAATTGAAGGCGCTGCAGGCTCCTGTTTCATTATTGCCAGCTTAGATCCATTCTCAAGATGTTTATAATGAGTGCTCTCCTCCATCTTTGTATTTGTTAATAAATTATTTTCACAATCAATATTATTGCCAAGGGCATATGAAAGCATGTCAATTACATCTTGTGGCTGCCTCTGCAACTCATTGGTGAAACTAGGCAGGATTTCCATGATTGTTTCACATCGATCAACATGAACCAGCCCCTTACTGATTGCTTTCAGTTCGCGCGACAGAACCACATCCAAGCCCCCTTTGCTTGCATATTCAAAGAGTTTTTCATAAGACAAGTATGCTGTATGTTTTCTTATTCGATCAAGAAGAATTCTATAAGCATTTCTTGATTTTGCTTCATTTGCGTCAATGGATTGAATCCGACTATTTGATTTCTTCACGGAGTTATTCATTTCAGTGGTTGAGTCTGCATGGATGGGTGATGAACACGAACTGTTTACAGAAGCACCACCTGAATTAATGTGATTTTGATTGGTGGTATAATTCCTGAGAAGTAATAAATAAAAATAATTAATATCATGCCATATCCAGATAAACTCTGTTTTTGGATAATTTTTCGCTATTTTGATTGTTTTAAGAAACATCTATTCCTGGCATACCCAACATACATTTTGTATAAGTATATTATTTAATTATCATTAAACTATAGTAAAAAACACGTTGTACCCCTGCCGAGTTGAAAAATAAGTGTCATCATATTTTTTGATCTGTGTAATGGTTATACAGAGTAATCGAATAGTAATAAAACCTCGATGAAGACCAATTGAATTTCGTGGGGCTGATGGCAGTTTTTGGCTTAGAAATGTGAAAAACAAAACATTGCATGTATGAGCAGAAAGTCGTGTGGCGCCCATGCCAGTTTTTTGCAGTACAATAGTTTACAGTAAATAAATAAAATACTTGGGTTGCAGCCAGGTATATGTAGATGATTCTTAATAAAATTATGAGAAACTTGCCCAACTGTTAAAAAACTAGGAAAATGTCAATAGAAAATTGAATCAAAATAGAGTTTATTTATACAACCTTTGAGAAGAGTTCTGGTTGTTTTGTATCCATGATTGGTTATTATATGATTTATGAGTGTTGTCCCCATTATTCATATTTTTGGCGTACTGCCCATCCCATCTACCTGCACCCCCTCGATTCATAGTCGTTATTTTAATAAGTTAAACATAAATAATTTAATTTGTTTAATCAAGAGTATATACTAGCACTACTCTCCAGTCAACCCTCAAGTGCTGATCGAATTGTGCTAGTGCTAGCATTAGAGGTTAAGTTTGGTATGATCTAGCTGGCAGACAGGCTGTATTTTTATCTATAATAAATCATACACAAAATTAATGATATGTTTAAATAATATGTATATGAATAATTAATATTTACAATAATAAGATTTCTCCCCCAAAAAGTCAATATTATAAACGAATAATACTTGTTTGTATGAAGAAATTGATGACTTACTTCTTCATTCACTACTGTACCAATGTTCACCCAATGTTCACATTGCACTTGATGAGATTTGTAACTGAAATATCAAATATATAAATAAATAAAACTCATCCAAAAAATCGTTTTATTGTTGATAAGGACAACTCCTAGTTTGGTAGGTATATCTAGTTAGTAACCTTCATCACTTCATTTGTACTTACATTGTGTATTTAAGTAGTTTAGTATACTTGCAAAAAACACGTGGAATATTACTGTTTATAGTTCAAATCGCATCGTATGGTTACTATTTATTCAATCGCCATCGAATAGTTAGTTTTGGTTCTGCTTTTTGCAGCTCAAACTTCATAACAACCAAGCACACTAGCAGGCCTTTTAAACGGTACTCGGCCTTTCGCAAACGAAATAAATGTTTTTACTCTGTCCGTCACATTGCTGCAAGATTTATCTTATTCACTCTTGATGCGTCTAGGAAGTGGCCATTGCTGGAATAACGGAATCTATACTATAACCTGTAAGGATTCATGGCTTGGCAAGAATTTAGGCTAAAGCTTTGCGCATTTCTTGGTAGAAAGCGTTATTTCAATCGTAGGCAACTCCGTTCTACACTAAGCCTGCAAATACGAAAATTTATGAAAGTCGAGATGAAAGTACAATAACGTCGTATGTCTGATAAAGATGATTTTTATTTTTTTAACATGTTTATTTGAGGTTTTTTTGCCATTTCTAAGAAAAGAATAACAAAACATGTATCTTATTTTATTCACTAATTTCATCTAAGATGGATATAAGAAAACCGAATCGATTTTAGTTGGCCATGGTTTAAAATGGTTGTAACTGATTAGGTGATTGACATGCAAGCATGTTGAGACCAGAAAAATGTGTGGAGTTCTTTCCACTGCTCATAAACTTAAGAATCATTGCCGATCGCCAAGGGCGGTAAAAATTAGACAAATAAAATACAAAATTTGAGAAATTAATTGAAATTTTAAGTTTTTTTTTTTTAATTAACTAATCCGTTTTAGTATTTTGCGTGTATTTTTGAAATAAGTTTAAGCATTTTACCAAAGAATGTCCACAAATCTGTTTAATTATATCTATCCATTCCTTGTTTTTATCTAACAAAAATTAACATTCAAAAATGTGATTTTGTGTGAAAAAGTGACTTTTTGCGATTAGCCTAGGGCGCTTCGATAATTTAAACCGGCCCTGTTTACAACAAATTAATAAATAGGTAGTCACACGACAGGATATAGGAGCAAAAAGAATATATTAAAACTGCAATCCTTTATTAATTATATTAACGTATTATTGTTATTAAATGTCATAATAAATATTTTGTATGCACATTGATGATCAGAACTTAAAGTGAAATATTAAATATCTATTTTGTTTCAACAACACTCTCTATCTATATGCAAATCCACATTTCTACAAATAATGAATCAAACATTATATGCTGTAATTAAGACAAATAATATCCTTTCATCCTTTACCCGAGCTCCTAATAGTTAACTGTAGTCTGTAAGCTATCGAGAAGATTAATTTGAAAACCATCTCAAGATATCACAAAACATTGAGATAGAAATATCCTCTTCTATTTCGACTGTGTGTAAAGTGTAAAGGCACAAAAAACCTACACAAATAATATATACATGAAAAGTGGTCGTGGGTCGTGGGTCGTTGTTTTGATAGTATTTATTTTTTATCACTCCTAAACTTACAGAAAAAAATAAAATTGAAATAAATTAATAAAATAGCCAAGGAAGTTCTACCTCCTAACAATATAGCTGCAATCGATATTATTATATTGGGCATTGAGAATATATTGAGATGGCCACAAGCAATAATTAACATAAGAACCCAAATTCCGAAGTTTGGCAAATTGCCCTTCCTTTAGTCCAACAATTCCTTGTTCCTTGCAACCTACCTTAGGATATTTAATAATACCAAATGTTACACACGTTCACCTCCTCAATATTAATTACAGAATACGCTTCATGAGTTATAATATCGTTGAATGCGACACTCTATAGAAAATCGAACATCAATTTCTAAGAGCGTATACGAGTTTACTGCCGTGGGTATAATAACAACCGAAGACCGAAGTGAATCGATTGCTCTTCTATTAAGTCGCGAAAACTTTCGCTTTGCAGGCGCAATGTTTCCGCACCAGCATCATCAAGACCCTTGAGTAATATTGTGATTATGATATTAATATTGGCGAAAGGGGGCTGCTAAGTTTAAGACGTCCACCCTGATGGCTGGCGAGTGAACTTGAGGGGAACTACTTGCTTGTGATCGCGATGTTAGAATTTAGAAATGGGAGAACTTTCCGACCGTATTGCGAATTATGATAGAAATTATTCATTATAACTGTACAACTTCGGGTATACTTGATCTTGATGCAAATAGTTGAGATGATTATTGAGTGTTTGAGTATAATCATTTAAAGTATATAGCTGCCTAATCGCATATACATATACCGCATATAATTGATCAAAAAGTAACTACAGTTCATTTTTTATAAGAATGCAGTAGAAACTAAAATTGACTTCAGCACTATTATTGGTCATTTAGCAAGCTCATTTTATACAACCAAAATTTTAAATTTTATCAAGCATTTTTATAGTGTTTTTATAAATATCAATTTGAACCTCAATACACCGTTTTTTAACAGTCAGTAATTTTGAAAATTACAAATTCAGATTTAAATAAAGAATTAAAGAATATATTATTAATTTAAAACAATATTAAAAAAAAAAAATTAATTTCTATTGATTTTTTTAGATCAAACATCTTATACCAAACGTTATAGCATGCGCTAACAGTCTGACTGGTGTTTGAAGTTAGAAATATATATAAAAATATCGCCTTTTAATAATTTGTTAATTGTTTTATAAAAATATGTCATATGTATTTTAATTAATAATA
>JARJDT010013518.1:0-13735 GCA_030264655.1 Leptusa sp. GC000079
CTAAAATTTTTGGAATTTTCTAGATTATTTAAAATTGTCACAAATTATCAGATTTTCAGGGATTATTTTGAAATTATACGGCTTGTGTACAATATTATTTCAAGTGGGCCACCCCTCGATTTTAAGTTGCAAAATATGTCATGCGCATGTGTGAATTTGGTTGCCTATGTTTAATATTGCATTCAAAAATATAGATGCTAATTTTTCTACAAATGCAATTAAAGTAGACTTTACTCAGTTTTTAGCTAGAGTTCAAATACAATAAACAAGTCAATGAAGTTGCATGTAAGTTCCTTGATTTTGTGTTTTTTCTTATTTTTGTGTACTTTATCGTACAGGATGTTCCAAAAAGACTGAACAGATTTGAATTTCCCGTCCTAGCATTAAATAGAACATTCCATATTATAAATATGCGGCAAATTCAAGTCTTCAACAAGTGTAAAGCTAAGCGCAACTTTACGCCCTCGTGTCAAAAAGGTGTATTTAAATTTGTTGGATAGCTGAGAAAATTCTCGATAAACCGCATTTTTCCACATTTTCCTAGAGTTGATAGTTTTCCTGGCAACATTTTTCAAAGTTTTACGAAATTTTTCCTCATAAAAATGTCTCCGTTTTTTGGTGATAAAAATAGGGAAAGTTTAAATGTTGATAACTTGTAACGACATTTTCCTCCCAATAGCGTGGGAGGAAAATTGTGGGATAAATTGTGTTGAGTAGAGAATTTTATTGGCTTGAATTTTGGTTTCTTAGATTTTTTTTTGAAAATTTTCCTGAAGGAGTTATGCAATTTCTAAACAGACCTGTCAAAAAAACCATGAAAAATTTTGAATTAATTTTTTTAGATAGCTGAGAAAATTCTTTATTAACTAAGTTTTTCCAAAAAATTTATAGTTTTCCAGGGAAATTTTTTTTATATTTAATGCTGCAAAACTTAAAATTAAGTTTTACATCATCTGATGTGAGATATTTGTTGCATTAGGCTGGACTGCTTAATTTTTTCCCTGGAAAACTATCAACTCAAATTTTTTTTGGAAAAACGTAGTTTATAAAGAATTTTCTCAGCTATCTAAAAAATTAATTAACTGGGATAAAACCCTGATAAAACTGACATATTAATCAATGTTCACAAAAATTAATAACAATTAAATTTTAGGTTTTAATAAGTTATAGAAAATATTTAATCCACTTTTATGCATCTTTAATGCAATCCTGCTCCAGATTCACACACACTCACGAGTCGCGATTCTGCTAATATATGTAAAACTTAATATTCAATCAAACAAAAATAAAAGTCCAGTCTGATAACGGACTGTTTTTCGTTTGTTTGTGAATAAAACGCACATATTATTAGCTATGAATCAATGAATCGTATTGTAAAATTTGTTCATAAAATTTAATATCAAATGTTTTAAAAAATTTCTTCGTTCCTGGTTTAGAACACCCTGTATTGAGAACTATATTTTTTGTAGAACTAACGAAGAAAGCATTTTTTGCACAACTGAAAACACCGAAAGTTCTCTTATATTTCTCACCCAATCACTTGAATGGGAAACAATTCCGCCTCTTCCAACCTACGATTGTTTCATTTCATTAACTGAAAGTAGCACTGAGGCCGAATTCAAATGGAATGCAGCCCTCCCAATCACACAGGAAGAATTCCGCGCGCAAATACACTTTGACCTCGGCACTTTTCATTTCTTCAAGGAAAACTACCAACTTGCCTTGAGTCATTTCCAATCTTCGTACAAATATTTCAATAGTTTAACTACGGCTACCGGGTTTTGTAGCATAGACACAGATGCTCTAGATAATTATCTCTTAGCATGCGACAAAGACACACAAAACAGATCTTTGTATGAAGAAATGAACCACTGCGTCTCGCATAATTACGACGGAATCTTAAACGTGCTCATTCAAGACAACAAATTTCGCGAGATCCCGATAAGTTATCGGATAAATCTCGAACTCGACATAGTGGGCGGTTTATCAGGAGGCAAAATAACCGTTGGCAATGATTTGCTTGTGAAGATCCAGGCACTGAATGCAGTTAGATGCGTTGTGGAAAGATTTACAGCGCATACATTTCAATACACTTTGCAAAACGTCGATTTTCTTATTTGGGCCTCTTCAGCGATGTGGAAATCTATCAATGAGGCGGAGAAGCATCTCCTATCGTCATTTTTCATGAAAATTATTGTTAACTTAGAGGCTGAAGAATTGATCAACAAATTGTTACGGCATGAAATTTTGTCGGATATTTTTGATAATATTGATGTCGAATTGCTGCATAATTCTATCACGAAGAAGCAACACGTACCGGAATTATTAAAGGATACCTATTGGGATCTTCAAGCACCCAACAGTAAGTAATTCAAAAATCAGAAAACGATAATCAAATTTTAAAGTTTATTTGTGTCTTTGAATTAATAGAAAATCCGAAATTAGAAATTCGCTTGTTAGAACAACAAATTATAGCTTGTTATAATTCGCAAGAATTGCGTGATTTGCTTGTGAAACTGACTATCAAAAATCCGAATCGGCCTGTTTGGAAGATAAACCCGAATTGGGAGTTGCCCATTCCATTGCAAAGCACTGTAATGAATATTCCTCGCGGATTTTTGCAAGATTACAGTTATGTTTTGTTGGCTAAATCGCGGGAATTAATGCTTTCCAAAGACTTTACGTCGTCAATCGATTTCTTGAAAATCTTGGAAAAGGAAGTTGCTGATAATGGTAACCAGGCAAAGTTATTAAAATTGATCAGTTGGGAGATTTTATTGATTCATATTTCCCAATACTTTGAAGAATGGCCTGCTCCACATATAGGTAAAGTAACAAAAAAGTCAGTATTTTGTTGATACGCACGCGTACTTCAAAATTCTCATAAATTGAAATTATTTTTATATTGGGAGAACCACCAATCTTTATTTCAAATCAATTAGTTGCCCGGCGCCTCCACTATTTCACGTATACTTTTAGCGGCAATCACTAGTTATAGTGCAATTAAAACTTAAAATGAATCGAATTTTAGAAATAAATGTTTTGCAGAATTTTTGAAGTTTTAAATTTTTAATTTATTTATTTTATCAGCGCTACACGTGCGAAATTATGAAGGCGGCAGGCATACAATTAATTCATCCAACTTGGTGGAAAATTAATCGATTAAAAATTGACAAGAAATCATCATCAATCAATTTTAAACAAATTTTGGTTTGAAAACATTTGCTTATTTCTTCCGCCTATTAATACCATATTGACTTTCTATTTAATTATCTTAAACTTTTAATTTTTTAATGAAAATTGGGATTAATTGTTCTAAAAATGATCGGTACATGTATAGATCAACAAGAATTGGTAACATCCTGTGAATTATGCCTAAAAAACACCGACATGATCCCGCGCACTGAAGTAATGGAGCAATGCGTCCTGTGCCTCTTAAATTTAGGCTGCTGGGATTTCCTAACATCCTTCAACAAACCGTGGTCATACATAGAAATCGCCGCAGCCATAGCAATAGCCTGCCAAGACATAGTAAAGTTCAAAGGCAACAAGAAAGTCAACAAAGACATCTGGGATCTCGTCATTCCTGTCTTCGGCAACTCATCCCAATCGAAACGCAGCAGTAGTGGCTCAATGATCCATCGAGATTCGCCAACCAGCAATAACAAAATCCAATTGTTAGCGTTTCTTAACAGGTTACGAGACTCCACTGCGTTGTCGGTGGTCATCAGTATGCTTGCGCGCCTCTATAATCTACTTAATGATGATACGAGCACAGCTCTTAAGGTTGATTACGTGACATTATGGCCGTCGACTATCAGTAGCATTGGAACTTACAATTCTGTGGCTGTTACTGAAGCGTTGTCCGATTTGGTATTGCAAGCATTGCGGTACTATCCGACGAATATTCCATGGTTGCACCTGATGGGAGATCTATGTTTCTGTATGTTGAACACTTTTAAAATATTTCTTATTTATTTTGTACTATGTACTTCCAGCTAATCCAAACTATGAAAATAGCTTGAAATATTATCTCCAAGCATTGATTGTCCAAACGGATTATTTCAATTTGCCAGCTCGTGGCGAAGATCACATTTTTCGAAGAATGATAAAATGCTGTACGCATTTAGGTTGCCATACGCAAGCTGCTGTATTATGTCAGTTTCTTGAACAGCCTGACTACACTTTGGCTTTTCATAGTCTTGTCGATTTCAAATCTTGCAATGATTCCGTCGAAGCGTATTATCATTGTTTCTGGGATACTAATATCTTGGAATATTTGGTTCATCTGCATAATAAGCGTGGGGAACATCAAAGGAAGAAGAAAGCAGTGCATACCATTGGTCTGTTGGAGTTGAACTCCAATAATAATGAGGAAATCCAACGGGAAGCAATCAATCTGCGGAAGAGGACTTTCCTGCAAGCGTTATGTAGACAATACGTAAGATAAGCGCCAGTTAATAAAAAAAATATAATTATGTAAACTAATTAAAGAAAATTAAGCATTGAAACTATATTTTTGTTTGGGATGTCCAGATCATCCAGATTTTCCTGCAGCTTCCTTCCCTTAAACGTGTGAAAATTTTCCGGGTAAGTTCACTTTCTGGGTGTTAGATGTCGCTTGGGGTAGTTTTCCCGGCTTTTCCGAAGTTGGGGCGGTTTGGAACGCGCTTCCAGTCACTTTACTCAACCGCCTCATGCCTCATGGTATTTCGTATGTGGTGCCCTGGTGCTGTGATGCTAGCGCAGTACAGTGTGTATCGTAGTCGCAGTGCCGCACGACGGGGTCGTCGTGGTGATGCAGCACGCGCTCTTTACGTATACAAAACGCGCAACTTCAACCAGCACGCCGTTTACAAGTTTCCATAGTTTATCCCGGTCGTAATCGTGCTCGTGAACGATTAAAAGTTGGCAACTAATTGATATCTTATTGCTTATTAGTGCAACTAAAGCTACAAGTTGCGAAATAATAAGTGATTATTTCTACAGATTTATTAATATAACATGTGCGTTTTTATTTGTTTATTTTGATAAACAACAAAACAGATAGTTTTTAGTTTCAGCATATAAAAGATAAACTTTAGTAACATCATGTTTGTTTGTTTTTGATTTGGATTTAAATAAACAAACATATTGCGCGCAATAATAATATTTAGTTAAATAAAAGTTAATTATACTAAATAATAATAAGATACAATGTGATGTGATAAGTGCAAAGATTCTTTACTTTAACAAACTACAATGAAGTGGACAAGTTCAACTTGCATCTTATCCGTCCTCCTGTTTATTAATGGTAATTTACTTGTTTTTGTTTAATTATCAGTACGCACAAAACTAAAACAACAAACTTGTTGAAGCCCTACTAATGTTCGCATTGACTTCGTGCGCACAAAGTCAAAAGACAAGATCACATTTGTTGATGTGAATGACATATGAAATGAATTACCATCATTAAATAACATCGCATGCATAACATTTATATTGCAAACCAATTTTGTTACTTGTTCCTTGTTGATGATCATATATCTGTGTAAACATCCAACAAGGGTGAAATGAATGAAAAACAAGCGGTTTGGTAAACTAGGTGCATATATAACGACTTCATATTTGGCGTTACTGCGTTAGTATAACAACTCGCCTCGCTCAGGACGACTAGAACTAGGATAAAGTGCCTGCATGAGGTTGAGTGTGAGGCGAGGATGAGGATTCGGCTTGGTTTCGCAGTTGTATATAGCTTGCCTTGCCCGCCGCATCCTGCAGGATTGCTGTAGCTGTATGAAGCTGAAGTGGCACAATACTATGGTTTTGGTCGTTGGCAACTTAATTAAAACCCAACTTTAATTTTACATGTGTAACTAGTGATATCGTTACCGGGATTGCACATACGCGATGCGATGGAATTGCCAAATAGAAAACGTAAAGCGCCAAACCAAACATGTTATACTGACTGTTTCAAGTATGAAACGTGCCAGAAAACAAAGAAATGTTTAAATTCTCCCGAAAGCAAAATTTAATGCATTTAGACGTTGTTAGAAAATGTAGGCTATGTAGGCTAAGTTAAAAGTGCATTGTTTATTTATGCTATAATTTGAAGAAATTGGAACATTCAGTACCCTAAACATTGATAGTGGCCCAATATGCAGCGACATTGCTTATGGTAATTTCCCTGAAGAACAATTTCATATAATACCTTTCCCCGACCATCAGCAACCACGCGATTCACAACTATCCGCATTGACATTCAAGTTTTCCACTCATTCTAATCTAGTTCTAGTTGTGGCTGGGTCAACCCACTTTGCTATATCAACAAATTTCAAAATACATGCTAATAAAGAGACTTTACTTGGGTTAATTGATAGCTCGCGCATTGTTGTTATTGTTTTACGTGCACATTTCGCATTGCTGATTGCTACTCGAAGGGCTTCAAGTGTATCATTGCATGCGATTTGCGAATCTGTGCACAAGCACCATCCGTGGATATACCTACTGAAGTGCTGGAAGCTCGTTTGGCCCCGCAATCAAAACAACGAATAACAACGCAGTTGTTATTTGAGTAAATGGTCAGACTGCTTCATCCATGATGTAAACGCATCATTAATATTCAGTCGATTGTTGTGACAAATGCGGTGATATTATTTGATTGATTTTGGATTTGAATTTTCCGTGATGTCGTTGATGCGTTTGTTTGCTGATCATTATAGTATAAGTATTATCATGGCATTGTCTGCCTCAAGCCGCAGATTGTAATTATGAATCATAGGACGACTCTTTGCTTTGATCAGGATTGAATTTTAATTTAAGCGGATTGTTTTTTTTTGTTTGTTTGAAAAACGCTTCAAACAAAGCTTTATGAAATTGATATTTACTGATTTCATTTTTCATATTCATGAAACATTTATTTTTTTATTAAAACTAAATCCAGGTATAAATAATTGATTTTGTTTTTTATTCCGATAAATTAGAATACATAGTATACGATAGTAGCCATTTATTTTTCTTTAATTATTTATTTGTTTGTCTAATTCGATTAATAAATTCATTCATATTTCTATTAGTTTTATTTCCACAGTGAAATCATTCCATTGCATTTCGTTGCATGTTTTGCGCCCAGCGGTGGCATTTTGTTTTATTTTCAAATGAAGAAAAACGCTTGATAATGCGCGTTGTAAGCTGTACTTGTTGCGTGACAAGCACAAACGCGATTTTCTTATCGCGCCAACAACCAACGACAGAGTGATATTTTTAAGTTAGTGACTGACATTCAAGAATGAAACAACCACAACCACCAACCCTCTGGCTCTAGCTCTGGCAAAAGTTTTCACTGGAAAAAACTACATGCATGCAAACTACAAACCGCAAACTCGATTAAACCCAACAGAAAAATATAGAAAGGAACATTTCCATCAGTAAAATAAATTATAACAGAAATAAAATTTAAAAGGCAATTTCCGTACGTACTCACTTTTCAGAAATTTATTAACTGTGATGTAATGAAAAAATAAAAAAAATAAAAATGTCGGGATAAAGTTTCAAGTTGTTGACTATTCGGAGCCTAAAACCGACGAGTAACTAACTAAATGTTGACCGACGACCCAAGCCCAAGAGGAATTTGCGCCTTACGGCTTCTGATTTAATATTTAACGGCATTAAGTGTTATTTACAAGGATTAAATACGTGGATTAATGCGGTCGTTGGACATGGGGCGGGATATTTGCCGAGGACCTACTCGTAGAAGAATCCCCCTAATGTGTTTTTCACATACTTTCGCATATGATTTTGCAGTTATTTATCTGGAGACGAACAAAAAATTGAGCCTTTCATTATTCGACTTTAATCTTCTTAGAAAATTAGAATTTACTTACCTTATACCTAAACATATTAAGCCATTAATTTAACAATGAAATGAAATAAAGCAATTTAGATAATTGCGCAAGTAGGCAAATTAATTATTACAGAAGCGTGTTTATGTTCTAAGTCCATAATATTTTAATTAATAAATAACATCACGTACTGCCTGCTCGCCTGATCTGAATTTTAGTGAGTTGATCATCATGCGCGATCGTCCTCGTCATGTGATACTCCAAGCATGGCAATAAGCAAACGAGCGTACCATCTGCGCCTCCGAAATATTCAATCACTGACGGCGTGCATTAGTACCGGTATTAATTCCAGGACGACATACCAGGACATGCGATGCTCTCGTCCTGATGGTTCTGCTTGTGTTGTGAGCGATGTGCGATGCCAATGCGGGCCTGCTCCCGTTCGACATTCAGTCGACACTCGAGCGGAAGAGTGATTGATTATAGACTCGGACTCGTCATTCCGGGTGGATGTCATGTGATAAACGGGAACAAGGAACCAGAGACATTAAATACATAAATTTGTTTTTTGTTCATTACAAGAAATGCTACTTTGTTAAGGATGATAATGGCAAGGTCATGAATTTTATCGGAATAAAGTTAAAAACATTGCAGGCAATTAAAATTATGATGTTGTGCCTGTATACAATCTGAATATGTATAGTATGAGGAATTTTTCAATTACATGTGCCTGTAAACTGCAAAAGAGAAAAGACAGTCATCACGCAAGCCGACTGATGTGTAAATTGCTTCTTTTCCGTTTTGTGGTTTACATTCTGAGGTATTTTTGTGTCTCATTGATACCATATTATTTGTTTTTAGTTATATTCTTTCTTCTTAAAGCGGAATACTATAGCGGAATAAAATTCCGAAATTTAAGAATCACTCTACCAATGACTCTACACATGTTATTACATCGTATATTACTTTTTTTAATAAGAAGGTATTTTTATAAAACAACAAAATTTTTTTTAAAAGTATTAATTTTGTTTAAGAAAAAATACGTTTTTTCCCAAAAGAAATTTTTGTCACTAAAAAAAACTTAAAAATTCATTACCCAAGATTGTACCAGAATTCTCATATTATATCCATCCATACATCGATACATCAATTAATACATCCATCCATAAATGCTCATTTTCTTCTTGAGAATACGCTTTTCCCGTAAATAAATCCCAAAAAACAGATAATTTTCAAATAAAAAAGCATTTTTATAAAACAACAAATTTTCTTAAAGAATATTAATTTTATTATAAAAATACGTTCTCTTCATCTTAAAAAAACATGAAAATGATATATGCATTGATCAAATATCATATTTTAATTTTAAATTTAGTTGTGCAAACAAAAATTTATATGTATATTTTATTGCATATTTACTTATTTCCAAATCAACTGAAAACTACCCTACAGGACAGGACGTAGTTCAAAATTAGTCCTTGTATTTCAATTTTATTTTGTTTCGAACTTCAAAACATATTTCGTTTTTTTGTTATCTCCGTATAAAATAAAAACGCCTACATATTTTGCGAATTTTGATATAATCCCATTATTTCACACTCACGCTTTAAGTATTACATTTTTTAATTAAAATCTAGACTGACACAACGTCCATTTAAACAATTTCAAACTCGAAATTTATATATTTTATTTCAAGTACTTAACTTATCCAACGAAAAAGTAACACAACACAACAAAATTAAAATGTTTGTTCATTTATTTGTTGATATTGCTTTTATTTGCACGTATGTGGCGTTAATTAAGGCAGACAGATTTCATTTGAAAAACATCTAGATGCAATTTTGATGTGCGATAGTTTTTGATGACCATTCACCTAAATAACAAATTGACAATTAATTGGATCTACATGTTTTGAACGCGTTTTACTACAAAATCCAATAGTATGCACATGATGTAACAGTCACAAAAAAGCATAATCGCTATTTAATACCGTGAGTTTTGATATTCCCGGAATCCCGGAAATCTGAAAATGGCGAAATATTTACGATTTGATTGAGCTCATTTGATATTTATTTCTTTTGTAGGTACGTGCACGCGATTGTTTTGCATAAGCTTTCCACGTGGCTTTTTCCATTTTGCGTGTGAATGTGCGTTTCACTATGTTTGTAATAATCTCATGGTTTTAGTTTGTAATCTCTAGTGAAGCGAAATAAATATTTCTTTTTCATGTATGAAAATACCATAATGATGATACGCTAGATTATCGAAAAGAGTAATTAAAGGGTTTATTACTTTTTCATTGTTAACGTCAATATGTCAATAACAATGTCACTGACCTCCTTATTTCTATTTTATGCGAAACTTTTTTTATCCAAGACTCAATTATCGTAAATTGGCTAATTGCCTTAATTTACGTTCATGCTTATTACTTATTTCCATTAGCATAAAAAATATTTAATCGACTTTGGAAATTAGAACCTTCGGAATGAAAAATTACATCTTTTGTGATCAAAGTAAAGTAAGCAACAATTCAACAATCCCTCGATTGCAATCTCATCGATTACAGGATCGTGAAACAATGCTGGCCAGTCAACAGGCACACGCAAACAAAAGAATAAAATCACAAAAAAGTTACGAACTTAGCTTGTGTAAATAAATTACCTTTGCGCATATTTTACAAGGCATACACATGTTGTGACTATTATCGTTCCATTACAGTTAGTTATTTTAATCTCAGACAAAAGCAAACGTTTTGCTTTTCCTGTTTTCTTTTACCTGCGCAATTACTGGAATAATTTCTACAAATGGAAACAGACAGTATACTCAATTTACAATCACAAAATAAAATCCATGGCCTATCGTGACATACGTTGGAAACTTGGAAGTAAATACATATGCACTCAGTAAAGTTGTAAAGTAATATTTAACCAGTCAAAAGCTGAATGTAAACCACTGAAAAGCAATTCACACAAACCCACTACAATGTTGTATTCTTGTAACATAGCATTAACATTATTAGCGTTGTAGTTTGTTTACGACCTAACTAAATAAGTTGATGAAGTTTATGAACATGTTATATAAGTCACTTGAATAATTGTAGCATACGTAACTGAACTACTTCTATTCTAGCACTTTCCTTGATAAAAGCAAATTTATATGGCTTCTTATGGGTGACATTTCATTGGTTTTGTTTATTTTGTTCGCCAGGTCGTTAGTCGTTCTGGTTTTGATATCAAGTGCTTGCTTGAAAGGTCGCCGATTAATATTAATTACCATTTGTGGTAACTGTTTACCGGCAAACGTATAATTAGTACCTACATTCAGTAATTTTTCATGCCGCTGCCATTAAGCATGTATAGCATGTGTGTATCAAGTCCAAGTCAAGGGTGTATTGTTATTTCGCGTGCCTTGTTGATTTTTTGACTGATTTGCTTCCTCACCTTGTACTCACTATGCCAACAGGTCAACAGTTATCAACTGAACAAATAACAACACCAAAAATATGGACAAGAAAAAGGTAGTTTTGTATTAAAATTTATTGTAAATTTTAGTACGCAAATCGCACAAATCTAATATACACATGTTCAGATTTTATGTAAATTTTGTGGTATAAATGTAAATCAAGTTTTAATTTTGTCCACACACCAGGGTGCGGCTTTAAATTTGAAAATAAAAACTGATAATCACTATTACAGCGATTACAGGGTAAATAGTATATGTAGGTACAATTTGTAGTTTTAATTTTATGCATTTGCAGCAAAATACAAATTTACTATTTGAAACAACCATAAAAAGGACGCGATATTATTTAATGATGAGTCGCTTATTATAAAGTGTCCGTTCTTTTAAGGGTGTGAGTTTTAATCCCTTTTGAGAATATTCCTAGTAAAATTTAATACTTATAGCATAGCATAGCAGTTTGCTTTAACGCATTTAATGTAATATTTACATTTGAACAGTTATTATTGCAATTATTTAGGGAATATTTTGAAGTAGTCAAGTGGGATATTTATTTTGCAAATGAGAGCATTAATTTAGCAATTGGAATAGTTAAAATTGATGCACTACATAGAAAAATATACAACATTTATAAAATATGATGTCCCAGGAACGTTGGTTCTAGAACGCTAAACTGAAATAAATCAATGAATAAATTACTATTTCACGAGTTTAATGTGCGCAACTATCAAAACAGTTTAAACATTCAAACATAAATTGCGCTCTATCAAATATTTAAAATTTACGATGAATCAACAATTTTTATGAGTTATTTTAAACAAATTGCTTCTCTACCTGTAATCAGTTTTAATTTAAGACCAATTTACTTTTATAGCAAAAAAATGTATTTCATCATTTAATGTATCAATACTTCAGAGATATTTTAATTTCTCCATGCCATTTATTTCATATGTGCAAAAAAATAATTGAAAGACAACAGCAACTTTGTTTTTTCAATTAAAATTCCATTTTTATCATCAACGACATTGTCATCATCGGCTGGGAGCTGAAAATATTTAATTAAAATGTTCACTTTATATTAAATGGGGAGCGGCAATCGCATTTTTGCTGACCAGCGTCGCACATCGCACGTCGACAATTAAAAATTAAAATTCACTTGCGTTATTCTACCACTTTATATCTCTACTACACTAACAAGTTGACACGAATATCACAAGCTATTTATATGTTATATGTGAAACATTTAAAAAAGTAGAATTTACATATTTTCTCATTTTCATATTACTGTGAAACTGATGTAAAGCACGACAAGTTATTAATAATTTTAAAGATTTGTTTCAACATAGCCATTAAACATGTTCTCCAGGTGAAACTAATTTCGCATTAATATGATCAAAAGAAAAATCCTTTCAAATGGATTAAGGAATGATGAAATGTGCAAGATAGAAATTTAATATTAAAAAATAAATTGCATGTCAACTGGTCATTTCCAAACACTCTCGACTAATGCTAAAATAACTGCGTAATATTTTTCTATCTCGTCGTTTGTACAAAAAGTGTCAAGCATGCAACATGTAACCTGTCTTTAATACAAAGAGTTCTTGTTGTAATATGTGTGTTTCTGAACACAAATGTAAAAATTACGAAATATCAAACTGTTGAATTATAGGAAGTTTAGCACTTGGAAAATGAAGCAAAGGGGAAATGAACGTGGAAAATATGGCAAACGCAAAAGCGGCGGCAATTATAATAAGTTACAAATCCTCTGATGATTGAACTCTAGAAATGTTGCTTTGTAGTAGTTTTAGAATATGCATAGTTAATGTAGTTTATTCCATCCACCGTATAATTAGCGCGATATCGAAAGAGATGGCGTGCATTTCACGACCATTTCTCACGGTTCTTCGCGTTTTATTTTTACCTGTTTGGTGTTTTTCTATTTTTTATTCGCACGCACCGTGAAACATTCAACAATAATTTACAACTATTTATATTAAACTAAACCACAATAAAAATACGCAATCTTTGTCTTGTTTTCAAACACCCTGTAGTGTTGTTTGTCACGTTACAAGAATGAAATTGGAAGTAAAAGGCGACAATACTTTCAGCCAGGACAAAAACTCACTCAAATAGGCTGTGGGAAAATCGCGTGCGGTGTGCATGTTGAGCCTTTTCTCATCTGAGCGTTTTCTTGCACAATATCACAACATTTTTTTAAATTTCCACAACAATTATTGTATTATACATCATACAAAGTAAAGGGCGACCCAGACGGTGTTATTATATGATTATCACATTGGTAAACACCAGAAGATTGCTCAGTTTCTGAATACATTCAAAAACCCACGAAGTAATAAGTTAAACTACATAAAAATGATAATTTTTAGCTTGCACATAAAAGTTTCAAATTTGTTCATTGTAAAAATATGTTTCATGAAACAGGAAGGCAAGTGTAT